>JAQRGA010003175.1:0-13331 GCA_029237695.1 Conchocele bisecta | reverse complement strand
TTGTAAATATTGAGTTCTGATTCCGGGATTTACCCCCCTCGGACAGGTGAATACAGGACTCGACCCCTGTTGACCCGTCTGCGTTCAGACTCTGTGAGGCTGAGATCTTAATTGTCAGAAAAGCGGACGTTAAACCCTGATCACTCACTCACTCTTACCCCGAGTACAGTGTTCGAAGGACTCGTCAGTTAGGACATCACCATTAACTTGGGTCAGCATTGAATCAACTGGATTGCATTATTAAAACATTTTAATATAAATAAACCACAACAAAATTTTTTTTATTTTTTTTTATTTTTTTTTCTTCCACCCGATGTGTTTTTTCCCGTAAATAATAAAAAAAAACACGTCCGTCTTTTTTTTTTTTTTTTTTTTCCTCCACCCGGAGCATACTTTTTTCAAAATTTCTCGTAAACCAAGAAATAAAAAAGAAGTGGCCTAGGGAGCATTATTTTTTTATTTTTTTTTAAAAAAAAATTTAAAAAAAATTTGTTTTCCATTTTTTTGTTTACATTCTTTTTCAATTTTTTAACTGACCACTAACTTATTACAGGTAATTTATACGGGTACATTATTACATTTCCGTAAACTGTGTTGACAATATTGTGACAGTATGTGAACCTGTGCAGATATATGTAGATAAATATAGGACTATTAACAAAAATTCTGGGCTCCAGTAGCGAGCATTATTTGTTTATTATTTTTAGCTCACCTGAGCAAAGCTCATGTGAGCTATTGTTATGGCAAAGTGTCCGTCGTCCGTCCGTCCGTGAACATTTTCAATCATCTTCTTCTCCCGAACTGCTGAGCCGATATTGGTTAAACTTCACAGGGATGATATATGGGTGATGCCATTTCAGATTTGTTAAAATGGAGGTCATCGACAATCCAAGATGGCCGCCATGGAAAAGTAGGTCAAATTCTTAAAAAATCTTCTTCTCACGAACCGCCAGGCCGATTTCGACGATACTTGGTATGAATGATCGATAGTTAGCGCTGTTTCAGATTTGTTCATATGGTGGCCGTGGTCAAAAATGGGCGTCGCCCAGAGGGGTCAAATAGGGGTCAAATTTTATTTTTTAACGAATATAGTCATGTAATATATCAAATCGAAGGTATCGACGAGACAATCACTCTGGAACATTTTTTGTCTAAATCATATGATTACGTCATCCAAGATGGCCACCGATAGTTCAAATGGTCATTCTTTTACTAAAGATTTCAAACGTCTTTTTCTTGTAAACTGCTTGGCCGATATTGGCCAAACTTAACTGTAATGGTCTATGGTTGAAGCCTGTTCATTTTTGTTAAAATGGAGGTCTTCACCAAATCCAAGATGGCCGCCGTTGAGAATTAGGTCAAATTCTTAAAAAATCGTCTTCTCACGAACCGCCAGGCCGATTTCGACGATACTGGGTATGAATGATCGATAGTTAGCGCTGTTTCAGATTTGTTCATATGGTTCCCCCTGGGTCAAAAATGGGCGTCGCCCGAGGGGTCAAATAGGGGTAAATTTTATTTTTAACCGAATATAGTCATATAATATATCAAATCGAAGGTATTGACGAGACGATCACTCTGAAGAATTTTTTGTCTAAATCAGATGATTACGTCATCCAAGATGGCCACCGATAGTTCAAATGGTCATTCTTTTACTAAAGATTTCAAACGTCTTTTTCTTGTAAACTGCTTGGCCGATATTGGCCAAACTTAACTGTAATGGTCTATGGTTGAAGCCTGTTCATTTTTGTTAAAATGGAGGTCTTCACCAAATCCAAGATGGCCGCCGTTGAGAAGTAGGTCAAATTCTTAAAAAATCTTCTTCTCACGAACCTCCAGGCCGATTTCGACGATACTGGGTATGAATGATCGATAGTTAGCACTGTTTCAGATTTGTTCATATGGTTCCCCCTGGGTCAAAAATGGGCGTCGCCCGAGGGGTCAAATAGGGGTCAAATTATATTTTTGCCCGAATATGGTCATATAATATATCAAATCGAAGATATCGGCTAGTCGATCACTCTGGAGCACTTTTTGTCTAAATCAGATGATTTTGTCATCCAAGATGGCCACCGAAAGGTAAAAAAAGTTGTTCTTTTACTAAAGATTTCAAACGTATTCTTCTTGTGAACTGCTTGGCCGATATTGGCCAAACTTAACTGTAATGGTCTGTGGGTGAAGCCTGTCCATTTTTGTTAAAATGGAGGTCATCACCAAATCCAAGATGTTCGCCGTTGAAAAGTAGGTCAAATTGTCAAAAAATCTTCCTCTCACAAACCGCCAGGCCGATTTCGACGAAACTTTGTTTGAATGATCGATAGTTCAGATTTGTTCATATGGTGGCCTCTGGGTCAAAAATGGTCATGGCCCGAGGGGTCAAATAGGTGTCAAATTTTATTTTTGACCGAATATGGTCATTTTATATATCAAATCGAAGGTATAGCAGTAAATCACATGCACATTCGCAATATATGTTAGATCAGAAAGTACCAACAAATTCTGTGGAACATTTGAAGTTGTAAGTGAAGAGTCTTTGTGAAATCAAGATGACCACTATGGAGGCTTTTAGGTGAGCGATACAGGCCCATTTGGGCCTCTTGTTTTTTATATTACATTTCCGTAAACTGTGTTTTTTTTTCAAATTATTTTTCAATTTTTGTCTATTAGCATAAGGTCGTAAGTGCTATATACAGACTATTATCATATAATAAAACAATTATTGACTAGTGAGCCATAGAATATAATCTGATATTCTATGGCTCACTAGTCAATAATTGTATAATATGTTCGGGCCAGTGAAAATTTGCTTTTGGGCCCAGGCTCGAGGTCAAGGCGTAACAAGGCGAGGCATTTGATTCCTCGGAATTCTTGGTTACTTATCTCCCTTTGTTGTTTCGTGCTCTGATTTTCTATCCAGTGCATAACTCGAACACCCTTTGGAATATTTTTATGCCCCACCACGATAGTGGAGGGGGCATTTAGTGTTACCCTTGTCCGTCCGTCCGTCCGCACACACGAATGGGTACTTGTTGTAAGCGTACGGGGATCTTATTGGGTAGGGTTAGGATAGTGTTGGGTACTCTTGTTGGGTATTTTTATAGAGTAAAAACCCAACAAGTATTCATTCGTAGGAACGTGCGTCCCGTCCGTCCGTCCGTCCCCGTCCGTCCGTCCGTCACAAAACTTTAACACTCTGGTAAATGTCTCGTAATTTCTTCATCCTTCGACCGATCTCCTTCATATTTCATATACACATTGCTCTAATGGTCCTCTACCGCCCTGTGCCAAATCCACGTTCGTCCTGCCCCCGCCAAGCCCAGGGTCAAGGTCACATACTTGGTGCTTCAAAAACTTTAACGCTCGGGTAAAAGAAAATTTTGACTTGGAATTTGGCCTCATTTATTATCAAAGCGATATGTGGGACATCCGTGTTCTATGAACACATTTTCTAGTTTATTAAACTTCACACATGCATAGAACACGACCCAAAGGTGTGTCGCACGTAAGAATGACAACTCTTGCGTCGTTAATTTCTTAGTTATCTCCCTTTGTTGTTTTGTGCACTGATTTCGTGTCCGGAGCATAACTCGAACACCCTTTGGAATATTTTCATGAAACTTCACACATGCATAGACCACGACCCTAAAGGTGTGTCACGCAAGAATGACAACTCTTGCATCACTAATTTTTTTAGTTATCTCCCTTTGTTTTTCCGTCACTGATTTTGTCTCCGGAGCATAACTCGAACACCCTTTTTTCAAACTACTTGTGTATCTGGGGAGGGGGATACACATGCGCTTGTCGACAAGCGTCCATTTCTAGTTTAATGAGGGAATTTAAAATTTTGTGTTCACTGATGTACGTCTCTAGTTCGTTCAGTTTTTTTGGCTGGACAGTTTACATATATTATCAACAATGCAAAGCTCAATGCCGCACGGCATTATTATATTCTGATGTAATTTTGACAGGATCCCGATAAAAGAACCAAAATAAATCATAACAAACAAGTCCGGAGTAAAGCTAATTTACATAAGAAGTAGAACGATCTACGATTGGTTGATGGTGCTTCATTCACCAAATAGCAATTTGATTGATTGGAAGCTGTCAGAAATATACGCAAACGGAGCGTACAGTAAGTATTGATCATACAATTATCTTGGAAAAAAAAAAGTGAATTCTCATTGCGCCGATCATGTAATCGGCCAGTGACTCAGCAATTACACACAGTGGATCAAATGTGCTGCTGAGCACGTGCTTTTACTAACATCCACATCGCTAATAAATCTTGTGTCCTGATATGAGCATATTGAAAATGAGTTCAACTGATATGGAATATTCTAAGTCCCTTAAAGTTCTTGTTTTGTTGGGCTGGGAGGCAGAATCAGTGGACATTAGAATTTGCCATTTAATGAATCATTATTCATTGATCTGACACCTTGGATAAGATGAATTTAATCGTCACGAAATGTTCAAACCGGAAGTGCCTGCTGTTGACGTTTTTTGGCTTGTTTTCAGTAATGATGTGAATATTAGCTGCATTCCAGACACTTCCATGATTAATTCGTGTAGCTATAACTTTATTATTACTCTTTCAGAAGTAAACAACTGGTTTCTTGAACGTTAAACCTTCCAATGATGCAACTAGTAAATTGCATTGTTGCATAACCAGTAGTCGACATAACCAGTAGTTGGACACGCTAATTACATTCAAACACATACCTGTATCATCACGATCACTATGTTAGCCGATTTGAACATGACTTAGTACTGTGTTTCGTGAAACTGTGATGGTTAGTTCCATTAATTATATTTTCTCTTGTCATTTACAATGGCCTATACGTTTTTCAAATGTCCCCAACTTTGTGCATGAGGTGGGTCAACTGGCACCACTTTAAAAAATTCCTGCAATGCACACTGAATAGGTTTCAAAACTGTCCGCTTCAATATTTCATAATTGATTATCATTGACATCTGATTTATATGCATGTAGTACCAAACAATCAGTACAATCAAGTCCTAGTTCCTACAAGTAAAATGGAACGTTAGTTGATAATAACTATACATCATTACATGTATAATTTAATAAAAACTTTGATAAATTAATGCAAGTTACGCTTCACTAGGTCAGGGCTAGTACAAATTAGGTCAGGGCTAGTAGTTTCTAAAAGTACTAGCCCGACTGATCTAGTGGAAAAAAAAGTTAACGTTGAGCCCTGATTTGGTAAAATGAGTCCTCGCTTAATCCCAGATGACCGCCATCTAAAAATATCACAATTTTTTTAAAACACATGAACTCCATGTCACATTCTCCTCTGGTGTTCATGGAGTCAGGTGAGCGAATTAGGGCCATCATGACCCTCTTGTTTAGAACTGTTAGAATAGTGACACAATTATACACTTATGTAATTCCTATAAAGAACAGGTTGTGCCTACTGGGTGGGCATGTACCTTTAACTAGACTTGTTTGCAAACAAAGGTCCATGTTGCTTTGTTATGTGCTCATGTGAGGGGACATATATCGTTGTCTTGTGTCGGTCCGATACGAGCCCCGCAGGGGACATGGATTTTTTGTTATTACTTCGTTCCCACGAAATAACAATTTGCACGAAATAACAATTTGTTCCCTCAATTTAACAATTTGTTCCCTCGAATTAACAATTTGTTCCCTCAATTTAACAATTCGTTCCCTCGAATTAACAATTAGTTCCCACGATATAACAATTCGTTCCCACAAATTAACAATTCGTTCCCACAAATTAACAATTTGTTCCCGTGGGAACAAATTGTTATTTCGTGGGAACGAATTGTTAAATTGAGGGAACAAATTGTTAATTTGTGGGAATGAATTTTTAAATTGAGGGAACAAATTTTTATTTTGTGGGAACAAATTGTACGTCCCCTGCGGCGCTCTGTTGTCCGACCATGTGGATTATGTCATAACATTAACATTATTGCTTGGACTGAGGCAGTCTTGTTGTCATTTAGGTAGTCTGGGCTGGATCATCAGTTGGTCCTAGTGTGAGGTCACAGTCTCCTCAGTTGGCAAGCCTGCTATCAGACATATCATATTACATGCCATGAACTGATCACTGGATTCCTACATTAACTCTTTCACCCCTAAGTAACTGGAATTGATGTAAATTTTGCAACCAATCCAACCGTCACAAAATGGTTTTCAGACTAATCCATTTATGAAAAGTGGGTGTTATTGTTCTCAAAAATATGAAAATTACTTGCAAAAAATGCAGACCCTGATGAGACGGCTCGTCACGAGCCGGCTCATCTGGATCTACACTTTTTGCCAACATCACTATACAGGCCTGTGATGTTGAAATGATTAAACTGGCCATTGGATTCCTCCTACATTAATAACAGGTTATTGTTTATTGTCATCTGCGACTGTGTGGACTTGGCTTGACATCACGCTATATGGGTATTTAGGGGGTCATCATCAAATTATTTAGGGTCAATGATAAACCAGTAAATTACAACATAAAATACTGTCTTACATATCTTAGCAATATCTAATGAAAAAAAATACGATATTTTCCGTAAATGATGTTGAACTATTCCGCATTTGCTATGAAATTTTGTCATTTACCGAAAATATCACATTTTCTGTTCAGTAAAAATCGCACATGTTCTTGGGTACAAAATCGCACGGCGTGCCTCAATTCTGGACTGAATATATAGTTTATAGTGAACCTCATAATGATGTTGCTGTGACTGGAGAAATGGGGCTTATGGGATTTGCGACCAGTGTAGCTCATGATCAGATAGCACATTCCTGCAGCCCGACAGCGAATCTATATTGCTTATTAGAAGCATGACGGGAAGCATGACGGGTGATCCATTGTCTGCATGGCGAACAGTGCAGATTCTGATCAGACCTGGATCTACACTGGTCGCGAAACCCATAAGCCCCATTTCTCCAGTCACAGTCACATATTAGCTTCTGTGGCATACATCGCATGTTCAGGTCCTATTGTCCTCGTATTGACTCGAAAATTCCGAGATCCGGTGACAATACCACGGCTATCATCCGAAATCCTACGATCTTCTGGTTTCCAGGCCACTGACACACGACAATAGCCTTATCATCAGGACCCTTGTTGATTTCACACTAAATTTGCAGTCATGTCTTGACGGAAGCTTAGCACATGACCTCGTCGACTTTGGGCTTTTATGACCGGCTTTGTTAATTGAGTCTCCAGGCAACCAGATTTTTTTATGCCCCACCACGATAGTGGAGGGGGCATATAGTGTTACCCTTGTCCGTCCGTCCGTCCCGTCCGTCCGTCCGTCACGAAACTTTAACGCTCGGGTAAATGTCTCATAATTTCTTCATCCTTTGACCGATCTGCTTCATATTTCATATACACATTGCTCTAATGGTCCTCTACCGCCCTGTACCAAATCCACGTTCGTCCTGCCACCGCCAAGCCCAGGGTCAAGGTCACATACTTAGTGCTTCAAAAACTTTAACGCTCAGGTAAATATTAATTTCTGTTTTCACGGATTAGTCATACTTCATATACGCATTGCTCTAATGGTCTTTCTACTGCCTTGTGCCATTCTACGTTCGTTCTGCCCATGCCAAGCCCAGGGTTCATGGTCACACTTGGTGCTTCAAAAACTTTACGCTAGGGTTGCTCAAAAACTTTAACGCTGGGTAAAATTTAATTTCCTGTTTCTTCCAGGATCTGCTTTATCTTCATATAGCATTGCTTAAATGGGTCCTTATGTCTGTGCCAAACCATTTTTCCTACCCCCGCCAAGCCCGGGTCAAGTCACATACTTAATGCCCCTTCAAAAATTTTCGCTCAAGGTAAATATCATAATTTTGTTTTCTTATGGTCATCTTCATATTTCATTACACGGCTTGCTTCTAATGGTCTACTGCCCTGTGTCAAATCGTTCGTCTGCCCCCAAAAACTTTAACCAGGGTCAATTCATATTGGTGCTTCAAAAACTATCGCTCAGGTAATATTCTATTTTTTGTTTCCTTCACGGATCAGCTTTATACTTCATATACGCATTGCTCTAATGGTCCTCTACTGTCCTGTGCCAAATCCACATTTTTCCTACCCCCGCCAAGCCCAGGGTCAAGGTCACATACTTAGTGCTTCAAAAACTTTAACGCTCAGGTAAATATCTTATAATTTCTGTTTTCTTTCATGGATCATCTTCATATTTCATACACGCATTGCTCTAATGGTCCTCTACTGCCCTGTGTCAAATCCACGTTCGTCCTGCCCCCGCCAAGCCCAGGGTCAAGGTCACATACTTGGTGCTTCAAAAACTTTAACGCTCAGGTAAATATCTTATAATTTCTGTTCCCTTTCACGGATCATCTTCATACTTCATATACGCATTGCTCTAATGGTCCTCTACTGTCCTGTGCCAAATCCACATTCCTACCCCCGCCAAGCCCCAGGTCAAGGTCACATACTTAGTGCTTCAAAAACTTTAACGCTCAGGTAAATATCTTATAATTTCTGTTTTCTTTCACGATCAGCTTCATACTTCATATACGCATTGCTCTAATGGTCCTCTACCGCCTGTGCCAAATCCACGTTCGTCCTGCCCCCGCCAAGCCCAGGGTCAAGGTCACATACTTGGTGCTTCAAAAACTTTAAACGCTCGTAAATATCTTATAATTTCTGTTTTCTTTCATGGATCATCTTCATATTTCATGTACGCATTGCTCTAATGGTCCTCTACTGCCCTATGCCAAAATCCACGTTCGTCCTGCCCCCGCCAAGCCCAGGGTCAAGGTCACATACTTGGTGCTTCAAAAACTTTAACGCTCCGGTAAATCTCTATAATTTCTGTTCCCCTTTCACGGATCAGCTTCATACTTCATAAAGCATTCTCTAATGGTCCTCTACTGTCCTGTGCCAAATCCATGTTCCTACGCCAAGCAGTCAAGTCATACTTATGTATCAAAAATTTAACTCAGGTAAATCTGTCTGTGTTCCATCGGATCAGCTTCATACTTCATACAGCATTGCTCTAATGGTCCTCCCCAGCCAAATCCACGTCATCCTTCCCCCGCCAACCCAGGGTCAAGGTCACATACTTGGTGCTTCAAAAACTTTAACGCTCAGGTAAATATCGTATAATTTCTGTTTTCTTTCACGGATCAGCTTCATACTTCATATACGCATTGCTCTAATGGTCCTCTACTGCCTTGTGCCAAATCTACGTTCGTCCTGCCCCTGCCAAGCCCAGGGTCAAGGTCACACACTTGGTGCTTCAAAAACTTTAACGCTCGGGTGCTTCAAAAACTTTAACGCTCGGGTAAATATCTTATAATTTCTGTTTCCTTCCACGGATCAGCTTATACTTCATATACGCATTGCTCTAATGGTCCTCTACTGTCCTGTGCCAAATCCACATTTTTTCCTACCCCCGCCAGCAGGGTCAAGGTCACATACTTAGTCTCAAAAAACTAACGCTGGAAAATCTTATAATTTCTGTTTTCATGGATCATCTTCATCATACAATTGCTCAATAACTCCTCTACTCTGTGCCAAATCCACGTTCGTCCTGCCCCCGCCAAGCCCAGGGTCAAGGTCACACTTGGCTTCAAAAATTAACGCTCAGGTAAATATCTTATCTTGTTCTTTCACGGATCAGCTTCATACTTCATATACGCATTGCTCTAATGGTCCTCTACTGTCCTGTGCCAAATCCACGTTCGTCCTGCCCCTGCCAAGCCCAGGGTCAAGGTCACATACTTAGTGCTTCAAAAACTTTAACGCTCGGGTAAATATCGTATAATTTCTGTTTTCTTTCATGGATCATCTTCATACTTCATATACGCATTGCTCTAATGGTCCTCTACTGTCCTGTGCCAAATCCACATTTTTCCTACCCCCGCCAAGCCCAGGGTCAAGGTCACATACTTGGTGCTTCAAAAACTTTAACGCTCAGGTAAATATCTTATAATTTCTGTTTCCTTCCATGGATTAGCTTCATACTTCATATACACATTGCTCTAAGGTCCTCTACCGCCCTGCCTCCAAACCGTCATCCTGCCCCCAAGCCCAGGGTCAAGTCACACTTGTCTTCAAAAACTTTAACGCTCAGGTAAATATCTTATAACGTCCATCCTCCCCCGGACAGCCCTTCATACTTCATACACAGTTGCTCAATGGTCCTCTACGCCCTGTGCCAAATCCACGTTCATCCTGGCCCCCGCCAAGCCCAGGGTCAAGTCACTATTGGTCTTCAAAAACTTTAACGCTCAGGTAAATATCTTATAATTTCTGTTCCCTTTCACGGATCAGCTTCATACTTCATATACGCATTGCTCTAATGGTCCTCTATTGTCCTGTGCCAAATCCACATTCGACCTGCCCCCGCCAAGCCCAGGGTCAAGGTCACATACTGAGTGCTTCAAAAACTTTAACGCTCGGGTAAATATCTTATAATTTCTGTTTTCTTTCACGGATCAGCTTCATACTTCACATACGCATTGCTCTAATGGTCTTCTACTGTCCTGTGCCAAATCCACGTTTGTCCTGCCCCCGCCAAGCCCAGGGTCAAGGTCACATACTTGGTGCTTCAAAAACTTTAACGCTCAGGTAAAAAAAAAATTCACTTGGAATTTGGCCTCATTTATTATCAAAGCGATATGTGGGGCATCCGTGTTCTATGAACACATTTTCTAGTTTTGTCTTACTTTTGAAGTATCTTTGTTTGCTGTATCGCCAAAACACATGTATGCAAATTGTGAGATCTTTAGAATTGTCTCAGCGAGACAATTCTAAAAATCTCAATTTGAAGTTGTTGTTTTTTTTATGAAAATAAATAGGAAAATGTTCGAAATTCTGCTTATCATTGATACCAATGCAATGTGTAAGACATTTAATTCTGATGATAGCTTGACACTTTTTATTGTCTATGGAGTGCAGTCACTGTTTGTATATAGCAATTAAACATCCAACACGTTTTGAAGAAGTTACTAATTTACCTCTCATATTAATTTGGTTAAGTTGCCCCGCTGAATTGCCAGTGACTATCAGCTTGCATTAGGTGGATGGTTGGTCAGGTGAACGTGAAGGCGTAAATTAACGGCAGGGGTTCCTCCTTATAGGAATCACAATTTGCCTGGTTTGGCCCTCAGGTACGTTTTTATCTTTGGCTCTTTTGTTACCTGGGAGTTGAATTGGGTTATTGCCCATTATAAAAGTAGTAAGTTCATTACTGATCCTACTGCTTTTGGGAGGGGGCCAAATGATTCTGGTGTGGCGAGGACCTGGCATCAGATCGGGATTATTCTGATTTCAGGGCTGAATATATAGTTTTTATGCCACTGGGTTTCGAAGAAACGGGTGGCATATAGTGTTTGGACCGTCCGTCTGTACGTCTGTCTGTCCGGGCCAACATCGGGGGGTTTAGTTAGGGTAAGGGTTAGTAACAAAGGATTCCTTTGTTCTATTCGGTAAGCTCCTAATTCCATTGATCTTTAGGAGCTAATCCTTTGATCTTTTAAAGAACAAATAGCTCATAACTCCCAAATGTTTGAACGTCCGTCCGTCTGTCCGTCCGTCCGTCCGTCACACTTTTCGGTTAACCACTTTGTCACAGTTTCTCAAATATGCTGCAGGTGGCATCCGCGTTCGACAGACGCATTTCTTGTTTATTGTAAATATTCAGTTCTTATTTGTACTTGAACTTGTACATGTACTTATACAGGTAATATATGGGATTTAGTACTAAACCCATTGACCCGGCCTTAAATGACCTTAGCTGTTGATAGGCCGTTAAACCCCAATAAACAAACAAACAAACAAACAAACAGTTTGCATTAGGCATTGAATAGCAGGTTTTAAAACACAGTTTATGATCATGCAATATACATTTTTGACATAAACATTACTAGTTTTTGTTTATCATTCAACATAGATAACATAAAAGTAATATTTACCAGTATAATAGCCCCTAATTAGGATAGTTTAACTCTTTGTATGCTGGGAAACGTGTGGGCTATAAATAGTTCAAAACTAGCGGACAAAAATTCATCATATTTTCTTGTATTTCTCCCTGTAAATATCATGAATATGTCTTGGAATTTCATTAGAATTGACTCAATTCTAATGAAATTTCAAGACATATTTACAGAGCGAAAAAAAACATACACTCCTAATTCGTTTGGCGGATATTTTCGAGTTAATTCAGATATGAACATAAACGAGGAAGGTAGAATTTAGGCTAGCAGGATAACACAAAATATAATTTGCAGATAATCATGATAACAGATAACAAAAATAAAATAAAACATATGGAGGTAACAGCACTCCAGATAAGCTTTGTGTCTAAAGCGTACTATAGACCCTGATTTCAAAATCATTGCGTATTTTTCTTTTACAAATCGATTATTGATTTTCTTCATTACTAAATAGGGAACTACCTAATGATAAACAAATATAACAAATTTAGACATTCACTTATATTTTCACTACTCAATTTGAAAATCAATGCGTATTTTCACATTGCTGTGCATATTTCATACTCCCACTTTTGATAATCAATGCCTATTCAGCTAAAATAACTGCATAAAATACGCCAATACGCACCTTATCTGGAGCACTGAGGTAACAAGCAACAACATGGGCCAACAACAGCTAGTAGTAAATATTTTGTCAAAATAACAGAAAACTACTAATGAAAACATGCCAATAACTTGTTAACAATTTTAACCCATGCGCCCTTAAAAGTTCCCACCAAAACCAGTGCCATAACTGTCCCTGCCATAAAACATGTGATTTACAAACATAATTAAAGCTCCTATTGCCACCAATCAGTATAGCTTCCAACATAGCGCCTGGCCCATTCAACATATATTGTTATCATCTTCATAAATATGAATGGAGAATAACCTGACCCCATTTGTCATTTATAAATCTCAGATTTATGGTAATTACTTGCACTTGCAGTTGGTGCAACAGGATATGTTGTTTTCTTCAAAATCACAAATGTACCTCTGGCAGAATAAATTTGAACCTAGGAAAGTTAGACCTAATCAAAAGGTGACTTACAACAATTTTCGAACAGTGTAGCCAAAGATACCCTTGTGTATATGATACACACACTGTGATCAGGGGCAAGACATTATATCCAGATTTGACCAAATGTTTTGTTTTTGTAGAATGATCAGGATATACACGCTCAAAATTACTGCAGTTCCTTTTGTCTGCCCGGCTATTTGGTGACTAGTGTAGACTCTGAACACCCTGCCTTACTGTCCCATCCCGTGTCAGTATCGTATTTGACGGTAATCACACTTCAGTGACTGAATAGCGACCAGTGTAGCCCCAGAT
>JAQRGA010003174.1:0-13877 GCA_029237695.1 Conchocele bisecta | reverse complement strand
TGTAATGACAGCATCACGGATGACTACCAGAGGAAAACCTGAGAGGACACACCACGGGTCTCTTCGTAGATCAGGCCAGAGATTCGCTTCACACCACCTCGGCGAGCCAAACGGCGGATAGCTGGTTTTGTGATACCCTGGATGTTATCACGCAACACTTTCCTGTGCCGTTTCGCGCCCCCCTTTCCGAGTCCTTTTCCTCCCTTGCCACGTCAGACATGTTTTGTTCGGTTTCAAGTGAAAGGTTTTCAACTGGAAATGAATCTTGCCAACCAAAATGACAGCTATTTATACGGCGTACACCGACCTGAGAGTAAGCATGCACAAAATCACATCGACCTGATTTGTATAACACCCTCTCCTATAACAAAGAGTACTATCGTATTCCGACATACGGAAACATTGGAATAGTGCATATAGCCGTCCCACTAGCAACACGCGACATGTCAATTGTAATATAAAGTAATGGTGAGTTTCAGTGTGTGTGTAATTGTTCCCTTTAAATTAATTTATAAGAAAATACACAAGTCTGAATCCATGCCCACACAACAACCAACATATTACATGGAATACCGTGATAAACTGTGAAACACTCATTGTGAACAGCACATGAATTGAGGATTGAGTGGAGTAAATGAATCTTGCCGAATTAATGAATGTAGAATAGGCATAAACGGGGCTTATGACATTGATTTGCCAGCCATGAATACAATACATACTACTAGCATGCAAGCCCGTAGGAGACCTGCATTAGTGCGATCATGCAATATAAGACGATTTTATAACACGTAATGTGAAATGTAATATGTAGCACTATGATGTACAACATTGCAATACATGTACAACAATACATGTACTGTAACATGTACTTGATGTAGTTAATTGTAATATATGTGTATAAATGTCTTTTAAATGCTGCTGAATATATCCTTTCATTTTGTGTTCGAATTATTCAATATGGCATGTATATCTTTATCTGATAATTGGGGAACATAAAGAAACATAAGTTACTTATGGAATGGCGATCTTTCTTGTGTAATTGTGTGGCCCTAAAAGGGCCGTTATTGTGGGTGAAGAGAAGATTTACTTCTATGCACGTTCGCCTCGAATACGGCGAGGCAAGCTGGATATACTTTGGCATGTTCGTCACACGCTTGGCGGTGGATGGGCACAGGTTGGGTGTCTTCGAAAAAGTCCGACCAAGGTAAGCCTCGCTTGCCTCCTGCAAAGCCATGACGGCTGAGCCTCTGGAAGCGCAGGTCGTCATTGAAGTCCTGGGCGATTTCACGATTCCATAGTCGCTGGAATGGCTGCTTGCGGATGAGAAGCTCGGTGCTACTTCTGGTAAACGTCTGGATTTCACGTAAGAGCAACTGTTCCGGGCCTGTATTGTGAGGTTTTCTTCACCCATCCTGTAGTGTGCGCTCTTGACGAGCTGCCGTTGGGGCCAGCTGTTTCCTGGGGGCCTTGCCTCCGGTAGATTTACGTGCGGTCTGCTTGGTACGAGCCATTTCTGTAGTACGTCTTCGACGATGAAAACTTTCAGAATGAAGTTAAACTCGAATATCTGGCCCGAAATAAGAAAATCTAAAAATAGACATTTACAAAGTGACGACGCTTTTGATTGGCTGAGAGTTATCCAGGTGTTTCATTGGCCTATTTTCGATCCGTTTTTGAGTCTTAGCTCGACGATAAAATTTAGCATGGGAATATCTTCCTTCCTTCCTTCCTTCCTTCCTTCCTTCCTTTCTTTGTTTGTCTTCTTTCTATTGTTTGTCTTCTTTCTATTTCTTTGTCTTCTTTATATTTCATAATTTTATTTTTAAATATGTTTTATTTATTTAAATTATTTGACAAATTCTCTAAACATGACTCATGTGGTTGACAGGACTTGACTGACTGCTGGGACTGTCTGACTGACTGACTGACTGACTGACTGGACTGACTGAAACTAATCGTAAACACTTGCTGACATGTAAGTCTGGCTGACCGTTATCTGGTAAGCAATGAGTACAACGTATACTTATAAATATTTGACTATAAATATTTCAACTATATATTTATACTATATATTACCATATATAGTTTATATACCATTTTACTATATATCCATATGTATATAAAATATGTCAACCTATATAATTTACTATAAAATTTTACCCGTATGCTATCAATATTTGCTAGTAAATAACCGTGCCTGACCATAACCATGCCTGGTAAATTTACATTTGCGCGTCGCGTTTAACTAATTACAGGTAGCTGTTTAAATGTCCCGTAATATACATATTCCTCAATAACACGTATAAAGTACCCGTTAATGTTATTAAAATTTTCTACTACATATATAAGGTGAATAAATGTCGCTGTTACGGAACAAGTTGTACGGTTGAAAAGTTGTAAGGTTTGTTGTTCTGTGAGTAATTAATGGTCTGAAATGGACTTTGTGTGGTTAAAACTGGAGCAAAATATTCCCAATGACTTCTTGCTGCAGCTTCTTTTTGGGTGTCTTAGCCTTCTTTGGCTTGGCTGCCTTTGCCTTCTTTGGTGACTTGGCTGCCTTCTTGGCGGGCTTTGCAGCCTTCTTTGGTGTCTTCGCCTTCTTGGGCTTTGCGGCTTTCTTAGCTGCTGGCTTCTTGGGCGTCTTCGCCTTCTTCGCAGCGGCAGGCTTTTTGGCGACCTTCTTCTTCGGCGTCTTCACCTTCTTCGGCTTAGCGGCTTTAGGTTTCGCCGCCTTCTTCGCTGCCTTCTTCTTCTGTTCGCCAAGTCTGAAAGAGCCTGATGCACCAGTTCCCTTGGACTGTTTCAGGGATCCGTTCTTCACACCTGCTTTCAGTGCCAACTTCACGTGGGCATTTACGGCCGTGTTGTTGTCTCCGACTTTGTAGTTGGCACAAATGTACTTCAGAATGGCCTGCCTCGACGACTCCTTTTTGAGAGGTTTCAGGAGCAGAGAGGCGATCCTTCGCTGTACTTGGGGGTGCGTTGTTGGTTCTTCGGCTTCGCCGCTCTTCTTCACTGAAGCTGCGGTCAGTTCAGATAGTGAGTTTACAAACGTCGGTCCGTTCGACTGGAGAAACAGTGGTATGAATTCAAAGATTCCATTACAAATTAATTATTTCCGGAGATTGATGAAATTATCGGAACGCGAGCCATAGAGAGCACATATTTTGCAGGTAGGTGGCGTTTGTCGCCAGTGAACCGACTGCCGTGTGCTTTCTGTACTTTCAAATACTTGCAAATTTATGAATTATTTTTTTCATAAATCTGCTAATGGCAAATTACATCTGCTTCAAGTGGAATAAATTATCTACCAATACCGCGTGATTCCAATTTACGTTATGTCGTTAGTGATACGAGAATGATCGACTGAATTTAGCTTTATAGTTTTTGAGTACGGCATTTTTCGCCTAAAAATGTGATAATTGCATTTCCAAGGTGAATAATCCTACTCTCGTAGTTAAATGCAAGATAAGGTATAAACATGTTTTCTGCAAACTAGTTTCACCATGGCGCGTATTATCACCATAATTGTCGTCAATATAGAAGGATAACAGAGGTACAACTTAGCACACTGAAAACGCCAGGTAAGAAATCGCAGAGTCATTGGCTCTTCAATCAGTGGTGAGATGAGTTAGAGATGTAGCTAATAATCGAATTGTCAAGGATCGCTGACAAATGTGAAACGAGCATGGTGCACAGTAATTCAAGCGTTAGCTGGCAACATGATATTGATCTATATCATCGTTCAGCTGTTCATGAAATACGGATGTAGTAATATATAAAGAATATGGTAAATAGAGAAAGAAATGTATTCTTAGAAACTAGATGCATGCTTTCAATTGCTGATGCCTGGCTGGTAGAACACGGACTATGGCGACAAACCAATTGTAGAAACAAATTGTGCCACCTGCGCATTCGTCAGTTGATCAGGGACTACTCTGCCTCCCACTTCATTATACACACGCTTGTCCTCTGAACACTTGAACACTTTGAAACATGCTGAACACTCGGAAACACTCTGTTCTGAACACAAAATTGAACCCACTGAACACTCTGTTTGAACACAATGACATCTGTTAGAACACAAGGCACAATAAATATACACAATAAATAAACGCAATCAATAAACGCAATCAATAAGCCATAAATCTTAAATAATGAAATATATGAATTGAAAAATTTACAAGTAGTACTTACATCTAATTTATAAACAATAATATCGCCCGACTTCTGATAAATTGCAGGCTTGCCGTGCGCTGCTGCGCAAACGGGCTTGCCGCCTACCTGCTGATCCGGGTCTACGATGTTCACCACTTCTTAAGCCTCGTTTTTCCTTGGCACATTGGTGTTGTATTCACCATATTGCAGTGATCATGCCACGTGTGCAGATGAGAGACACATTCGCGAAAAGTTTGGAAATCATCCGGAAAAAAGGTCATGCTCATAACCCCCTTGTAAAAATACCTCATAACTGCCTGTAAATAAATTAGGCATATATACTGGGAGAAGACAATTGCAATATGATGATTAATAATAAATAATAATAATAATCATATAATAATATAATAATAATAACAATGTTGATGTTTGCATACAGAAATTGAATATTTTTTCTCGAGAAAATGGGTTGTGGCCCTAAAAAAGGGCTTTGTATCTGTGTTGCAGGATAAACCAATAGTCTTTACTTTGTGCTTGGTCTTTTTGGGCAGAAAGAAACCGCCTGGATTGTTCGGCAGGACACCACCCTGTGGCGATGGTGACACCGGACAGAAGCTTGTTTCAGCTCCTGTCGTGCGGATAAGCAGCTGCTAAGTGACGGGGATCTCTCTTCTTCTTGTTGTCTTCTCGCGGCATTGCTGCCCACTCGAGTACTTTGCTGCCAAGTAATTCCAAGACAGCTGCCAGGTACACTGGTTTGCTCCGGCTCCAACCTCGCTCGGCCGTAGTTCGCCTTTCTCCATAGAGGTGGATACGTCCGACGGGAACTGAAGTCCGGCCCTCTGCTTGATCGGCTCTTTGCTTTCCCTTCACTTTTTCCTCCTTTTCACGGCCTGACATGTTTACTGGGTTGTGGTTCGGTGTACGAGTCGTTACGAATGATCGGAACGGTTGGAGCTCAACTTATATACCCGGAAACGGATTGACCTACTTTCGGTAGTTTGCCCATTTTCAGAATTTCGACCAATCAAGATAGGCGTTCAAACGCGTTTTGTGAACAAAGCCTGGACAAACTATCAAATCGATGTCGGTTTTTTTTACCACTTCACAGCAACTTTTAAGCTATATTGATATTTTCGAAACACTTCATTTCTTACAAATATGAAAAATATTATGGCATTTTTCAGTTGAATCAGTATAACATTTGGGTTATATAATATTGATTTACTCGGTGATATGGGCTAAATTCACACTAAAATGTGCTAACTATTACGGCTGTATGCAATATTCGCACTTCATACTGACAATGTCTACATAACAACGTTATAGCGTGTTAGATATGTATTTAAACAGCAGCTACGTTAACAATGACTTGCATGTGCGCTATTGGGACGTAATAATATAGGATACTGGTGAGAATCGAAAAGTTTTCGTTTCAGGAAGGAAAATATTGGTGTGGCCTAAAAAGGGCCGTTTTTTTTTTAAGAAGTAAACTTGATCATTATTATTGCTGCTGGTAGTACTTGGTGACGGCCTTTGTTGTTGCCCTCGCTGACGGCGTTGCTTGCCCAGTCACCGGGAGAAGGCGACGCACAGCGGTCTGATTTCCCGACTTGTGATCGTGGATCGCTTGATTGTAGTGTGCGGTCTCGATGCTCGGCGAGCGATTCTCTCGGAGATGTCGCTTCACAAAGTGTTCATGATGGACATGGCCTTGCTGGAAACGGACGGTGTTGGAGTGAACCTGCTTCAACACCCTTGTAGGTGTAAATGCTGTACGATTCCTCCTCTTCTCTGCGCTTCTTGACCGTGCCTCTCTGGCCTTGGCTCGAGGCCGCCCTTTTAGAGCTTTTGCTTGCTACTTTCGCTGGCTGTTTGTGATCAAATGTTGACTGCAAATATACTGTTCGGCGCGCAATTTTCTATTTTTAAATGAGGGCGAATAGGATTGACCCTACTTAGCAACTCGCAATTGATTTCAGAAACGAACACTCACAGCGCCCGTGCATACGGCAATTGTGCCGAAAACTCGCAAATTTTGGTGTATTTCATTGATTTCATGATATTTCTATACATTTATTGAAGGATATCTACTGTTTTCTCTCTGTACGTAGACAAATAGTATGATTCTGTACTACATGTCATGTTGTATAACTATGTTTCATTAGTTCTACAGCGTTAGCGATTGAACCATATGCCGTCGTTGCTAGGATTCATGCATATTTCTACACATTGACTATGAAATAGGGATTGGACCTACTTATCAAATCGCAAAAGCGAATCACAATGGACCAATCCCGTTGCTCGTAGCATACGCATTCGGTGGCCGAAAACGCACAAACTTTGCCGTATTAGATAGACTTCATAGCATGTTTGTACACATTTGTAGTCATATATTGCGTAATTTCCATGTGCCCAAGCTGGTTATACTATCTCTGTAGATTATGGTGACGCAGAAACTATTGAACAATTGAAACATGTTATATCGGACATTTATTTGAAAGTTTATAGAACAGGGTAAAAGTTTCTTTTTGAAAATATATGTTGGCCCTAAAAAGGGCCGTTTGAACGCAGTAGTGAAAGCTTATTAAATAAGTTAACCGCGAATCGTAGAGGGTTTGCCTTGTCTTTCAGCGATCGCCCACGTCCATGGCGGTTACAGTTTCCTCTTGGCGTGCTCGGTGTAAGTGACAGCATTCCGGGATGACATTCTCGAGGAAAACCTTGAGACACAGGGTCTCTTCGTAGATCAGGCCCAGAGATTGCCTTCACCACCACTCGGCGAGCAAACGGCGGATAGCTGGGTTTTGTGTACCCTGGATTGGGTTATCAGCAACACTTTCTGTGCCGTTTCGCTGCCCCTTCCGAGTCTTTTCCTCCTTTGCCACGTCCAGACATGTTTGATCGGTTTCAGTTGAAATGTTTCAATGGAACTGATCTTGCCACAAAATGGACAGCTCATATATACGGCGTACAATCGACCTGAGAGTAAGCATGCACAAAATCACATCGGATGATCGTATACCCCTCTCCTGATGAACACACGAGTACTATCGTATTCCGACTTAGGGAAACAATGGGTAAAGTGATATAGCCGTCATAGCAACACGCGAATGTTCAATTGTAATATTCAAGTATGGTGAGTTTCAGTCGTTGTGTGTATTGTTCCTTTAATTAAAGTTATACGAATTCCACAAGTTGAATCCATGACAGCACACCATCATATTACAGTGGAAATACTGAGAAAACTGTGAACACCTGTGTGGAACAGCACATGATTGCGGGATTGTGAGTGGATTAAATGAAATCCTTTGCCGTAACTAATGGGGGGGAAATGTGAATAGGGCATAAGGGGCTTATGACATTTGTGTGTGCCAGCCAGTGTATACAATACACATACTACTGCATGCAAGCCCGTTGTTGAGGACCTGCTTAGTGCGATCCATGCATATAAAGACTATTTTATACAGTAATGTGAAAATGTAAATATGTAGCATAGATGTAACACAATGCCCTACATGTACAATTCAATACATGTAATGTACATGTCATGCTGTAGTAAAATTGTAATAAATGTGTATAAATGTCTATTAAATGCTGCTCGAATATTTCCTGTCATTTTGTGTACGAATTATGCAATATGCATGTATATCTATATCTGATAATGGGAAACATAAAAAAAACATAAAAACATAAGTATACTTATGGAAAGGGATCTTTCTTGTGTAATTGTGTGGCCCTAAAAAGGGCCGTTTTTGTGTGAAGAGAAGATTTACTTCTTAAGCACGTTCGCCACGAATACGGCGAGCAAGCTGGATATCCTTTGGCATGATCGTCACACGCTTGGCGTGGATGGCGCACAGGTTGGTGTCTTCGAAAAGTCCGACCAAGTAAGCCTCGCTAGCCTCCTGCAAAGCCATGACGGCTGAGCTCTGGAATCGCAGGTCAGTCTTGAAGTCCTGGGCGATTTCACGAACCAGGCGCTGGAATGGCAGCTTGCGGATGAGAAGCTCGGTGCTCTTCTGGTAACGTCTGATTTCACGAAGAGCAACTGTTCCGGGCCTGTATCTGTGAGGTTTCTTCACCCCTCCTGTAGCTGGTGCGCTCTTGCGAGCTGCCTTGGTGGCCAGCTGTTTCCTGGGGGCCTTGCCTCCGGTAGATTTACGTGCGGTCTGCTTGGTACGAGCCATTTCTGTAGTACGTCTTCGACGATGAAAACTTTCAGAATGAAGTTAAACTCGAATATTGGCCGAAATAAGGAAAAATCTAAAAACTAGACAGTTTACAAAGTGACGGACGCTTTTGACTTGGCTGAGGAGTTATCCAGAGGTGTTTATCATTGGCTATTTTTCGATCCGTTTTTTGGAGTCTTAGCTCCGAACGATAAATTTATTTAGCATTGGGAATATCTTCCTTCCATTTCCTTCCTTTTTCCACTTAACATTAAATATATCCCCCCACCCCCCCCCCCATTCCCCCCCCCCCTCCACCCCCTTTGAACTTTCTTTGGTTTGTTTCTTTTCTTTTACTATTTGTTTGTTTCTTTGCTATTTCTTTGATTTCTTTGTTCTTTCTTTCTATTTCATAATTTTATTTTTAATATGTTTTAATTTAATTCTTTTAACAAATATTTGACAAATTCTCTAAAAACAATCGACTCATGTGACTGACTGATCTGACTGACTGGAACTGAACTGACTGACTGACTGGACTGACTGATCTGACTGATGAACTGACTGACTAATCCGTAACACTTGCTGACAATGTAAGTCTGGACTGACCGTTTTAACTGGTAGCAATGGAGTAACACGTTTTATACTATAAATATTTGACAATATACTATTAAATACTTGACCATATACTATAAATATTTTAACATAAAATATTAAATATTTCAACATTACTTTTGAACTAATATGACTATAAATTCTATTTCTAATTTAAATATACTATATATACTTATATATACCATATATAGTATTATATAACCATTTACGTTACTATATATACCATATGGTAACTATAAAATATTTCAACCATATTACTAAAGTTACTATAAAACATTTTAACCGGTATGCTATAAATATTTGAATGTAAATAAACCGTTGCCTCTGTCTAACCCATGGGCATCGGTTAAAGTACTTTTGCGCGTTCGCGGTGTAACTAATTAACAGGTAGCTTGTAAAATTTGTCCCTAAAATTTTATAATATATTTAAAAAATTTTTCTCCCGTAATACTACATATTCCCTCAATAACCACGTATAAAGTAACCGTAATGTAATTAAAATTATTCTACCTACATTATCAATATTGGTGAATTAAATGTCCGCTGTTGTTACGGAACAAAGTTATGTAAAGGGTTGAACAATGTTAGTCAAGGTTTGTTGTTCGTGAGTAATTGTAATGGTCCTGAAAAGGACCCTTTGTGTGGTTTAAACTGGAGGCAAATATTCCAATTCCAATTCCTTCTTGGCTGCAGCCTTTCTTTTTGGGTGTCTTAGCCTTCTTTGGCTTGGCTGCCTTTTCTTTGCCTTCTTTGGTGACTTGGCTGCCATTTTGGCGGGCTTTGCAGCCATTCTTTGGTGTCTTCGCCTTCTTTGGTGCTTTGGGCGGCTTTCTTAGCTGCTGGCGTTCGTTTGGGCGGTCTTTCGCCTTCTTCTTAGCAGCGGCCAGGCTTTTTTGGCGTCCCTTTTCTTATTCGGCGTCATTCACCTTCTTCGGCCGTTAGCGGCCTTTGAGGATTTCGCCGCCTTCATTTCGCTGCCATTCTTCTTCTGTTCGCCAAGTCTGAAAGAGCCTGATTGCACCAGTTCCCTTGGACTGTTTCAGGGAATCCGTTCTTCACACCTGCTTTCACAGTGACCAACTTTCACGTGGGCATTTAACGGCCGTGTTGTTGTTCTCCGGACTTTTGTAGTTGGCACAAATGTACTTCAGAATGGCCTGCCTCGACGAACTCCCCTTTCCTTGAGAGTTTCTTCTGAGCAGAGGCGATCCATCTCGCTGTTCTTGGGGCTGTGCGTTGTTGGCTTCTTCGGCTTCGCCTCCGCCTTCTTCACTGGCGCTGCGTTCAGTCATGGATTGCTGGAGTTTACAAAACGTCGTCCGTTCGCTGAGAAACAGATGGAGTATGAAGTTCAAAAAGATTCCCATTATCAAATTTAAAACTATATACCGACGAGAGAAAATTATCGGAACGCGAGCCATAGAGAAAAGCAACCATTTTTTTATTTTGCAGGTGCGCGTTTTCGCCAGTGAACCGACTGCCGTGTGCTTTCTTGTACTTTTCAAAATACTTAGCAAATTTATGAATTTTTTCCATTAATCTGCTAATGGCAAAATTACATTATGCTTCAAGGTGGAAATAAATTATCTAAACAATACCGCTTGTGAATTCCATTACGTTTATGTCGCTAGTGCAACCGAGCAATGATCGTCTGAATTTGCGATTTATAGTTTTCTTCTGAAACGGCATTTTTCGGCCTAAAAATGTGAAAACTTAGCATCCAAGGTGGAAATTAAATTCCTACTCTCGTAGATAAATGCAGCTAGTTAAAAGTTAAACTTGGTTTTGCAAAACTAGTTTCACCATTGGGCGCGTACATTTTCTACCATAAATTGTCGTCAATTATAGAAGTATAACTGATGGTTACATACTAGCACACTGAAAACACGCAGGTAAGAAATAGCCAGAGTCATTGGCTCTCATTTCAGTGGTAGAGATTGAGTTTGAAGGATGGATTTAGCTAATATAGAATTGTCAAGGCAATCGCTTCGTATGCACAATGGTGAAACGACAGCATGGTGCCACACGTTAATTCAAAGAGTTAGCTTGGCAACATTGATTAAATTCTGCTCTATATTCTTCGTTCAAGCCATTGTTCCCACTGAAAATTACGATGGTCACATATAAAATATGGATAATATAGAGAAAGCAAAGAAATGAATTCTTAGCAAACTAGATGCATGCATATCAATTGCATGATGGCCCTGGCCTGATAAACACGGACTTTTATGGGCGAACTAAAACCAATGTAAGAAAACAAAATGTTGCCACCTTGGCGCATTCGCTCAGTTCTGATCCAGGGAATACTCTGCTCCCCACTTCATTATTACACACCGCTTGTCATCTGAAACACTCATGAACACTTCTGAAACACTCTGTAACACTTCTTGAAAACCACTCTGTTCTAGGAACACAATTGAACACAATGAAACCTCTGGTTCTGAACACAATGAAATCACTCTGTTTCTGAACTCAATGAACCAATTAAATAAAACAAACAATAAATCAAACGCAATCAATAAACGCAATCAATAAACGCATTAAATAATAATTAAATTAATGTAATAAATGAATGTTAAAAATTTACAATAGTAGGTACATACATTCCTTAATTTATAAACAATTAATTATCGCACAGAATTCTGATAAATTGCAGGCTTGCCGCCTGCCTGCGCAAACGGGCTTGCCGCCTACCTGCTGATCCGGGTCTACGATGTTCACCACTTCTTAAGCCTCGTTTTTCCTTGGCACAATTGGTGTTGTATTCCCACCATATTGCCAGGTGATCATGCCATCGTGTGCAAGATGATGAGGACACATTCAGCGAAAAGGTCTGAAATCATCCGGAAAAAAGGCTCATGCCTCATAACCCCCTTGTAAAATACCTCATACCTGCATGTAAATAAATAGCGCCATATCTAACTGGGGCAAGACAATTGCAATCTATGAATTAATAATATGAATAACTAATAATAATAATAATTTAATAATTAATAATAATAATATAACAAATGTTGCATGTGCATTACAGAAAATTGAATATTTTTCTCTCGAGAAAATGGTGTAGAATCTTGGTTGTGGCCCTTAAAAAGGGGCCGTTTGGTTTCTGTGTTTGCAGTAGTAAATACAAAATGGTCTACTTCTGTGCCTTGGTCTTCTTGGGCAGGTGAAGAACAGCCATGGATGTTCGGCAGGACACCACCCTGTGCGATGGTGACACGGACAGAAGCTTTGTTTCAGCTCCTCGTCGTTGCGGATTTAGCCAGCTGCAAGTGAACGGGGGATAATCCTCGGTTTCTTCATTGTTGGTTTCTTCGCGGGCATTGCCTGCCAACTTCGAGTAACTTTCTGCTGCCAAGTATTCCAAGACAGCTGGCCAGGTTACACTGGTGCTCCGGCTCCAACTCGCTCGGCGGTAGTTGCCTTTCCTCAAATTAGGACGGTGGATACGGTCCGACGGGGAAGGAACTGAAGTCCGGGCCCTGCTTGATCGGCTCTTTGCCCTTTCCCTTCACTTTTCCTTCCTTTTCCAACGGGGCCTGCTCCTGACATGTTTACTGGTTGTTGTTCGGTGTACGAGACGATACCCGAATGATTCGGAACGGTTGAAGCTAAACTTATATATACCCCGGCAAAACGGATTGAACCTACTTTTCGGTAGTTTCGCCAATTTTCAGAATTTCGACCAAATCAGATTAGCGCGTTGCAAAGAACGCTTTTTGTGAACAAAGCCTGGGACAAAAATATCAAAAGATCGAATGTCGGTTTTTTAACCAACTTCTCAGCAATTTTCTTTTATGCTATATTGGCAATATTTTCGAAATACAGCTCATTTAATACAAACTAATATGAAATTATATGGGCATTTTCAGTTGAATCAGTCAGTTTACATTTAGGTTTTATATAATAAATAGATTTTACTCGGTTGCTGTGGGGCTATGGGGCTAAATTCTCTCTAAAATGTGCTAAAATTATTCTACGCTAGTATGCAATATTCGCACTTCATACTTTTCTTATAATGCACAATGTCTACATAACCCACCGATTAGCGTGTTGTTAGCAATATGTTTTATTAAATTATGCAGTTAGATTACGGTTAACAATTGACTTGCATGTGGCGTCTAATTTGGGACGTTAATAATATACGGATTAATGGGAGAATCGAAAAGTTTTATCTTTTCTGGAAATATTGGTGTGGCCCTAAAAAGGGAAAAAGGGACCGTTTTTTTTTTTTACTAGAAGTAAACTGTGATCAGTTTACTTGCTGCTGGTGTACTTTGGGTGTTTGACGGCCCTTTGTGCCATCGCTGACGGCGTGCTTTGGGCCAGCTCACCGGGGGAGAAGGAGAGACGCACAGCGGTCTGGATTTCCCGACTTGTGATCGTGGATCGCTTGTTTTGTAGTGTGCGAGTTTCTCGATGCCATCCGGCAGCGATTCTCTCCGAAGTATGTCGTTCACCAAAGGCTGGTTCATGATGGAACATGGCCTTGCTGGAAAAACGCCGGTCGTCTGGGTTGTGAAAACCTGCTTCAACACCTTGTAGATGTAAATGCTGTTACGATTCCTCCTCTTCCTTTTTCCTCCCTGCGCTTCTTGTCCGTTGCCTCCTCTGGGCCCTTGGCCTTGCTGGGCCGCCTTCTTAGAAAGCCTTTGCTTGCTACTTTCGCTGGTCATGTTTGCTGTATCAAACTGTTGACTGCAAATTAATAATGTCGGGAGCGCCAATTTTCTATTTTATATGATGGGCGAATAGGATTTGACCTACTTAGCAAATCGCAAAATTCGCATTTTCAGAAAACGAACCAATCACAGCGCCGTTAGCATACGGCATTTCGTGGCCGAAAACTCGAAACATTTTTGGTTGTGTTTTCATTAGATTTCTTGCCATGCATATTTCCTATACAGTTTATTGAAGGATATCTATGTTTTC
>JAQRGA010003170.1:0-10829 GCA_029237695.1 Conchocele bisecta | reverse complement strand
ATTGTCAAACCGTTTAGTTTAAAAGTTAAAGCGTGTAACGTATAATACGTTTAGCACTTCAACCGTGCGTATACAGCTTACGCTTTGGCGTATACATATGTAGCGAGGTGAAAGAGTTGAAACGTGTACAACGCTTTACCTGGAAGCGTGTAGCTATATGAAAGCGTTGAAACGTGTACAACGGTTACACGTTTTAGCGCGAAATACCTGTTCGGCCCCGATCGCTTCGAGGCGTCCTTGTTTCGTCCCTTTTAAAATATCGAGAATACATACCCTCAGATCGAGTTCAAAGTACATCGGCGGTGTGGACACTTCAATTGATCCCTAATCCCTGATGCCTAATGAGTCACGCTTTTAACACGACAGATGTACCTTGTCGTTTATCAAAATGTTTGCGAATTGTAGATCACGTGAGCCGGCTCATCAGGATCTGCGGCATTCCTACGTACATGTACATTTTATATACACAAAAATGACCCCTAATACAGCGTAATGTAACAGTTCCTAACTTAATATGGAATTAGCCCGGGCCGATAGTCCGTGTCAGTTACTTGGGGTTACTTGGGGTTAAATATTACGAACACAGATAAACACAGTGCATGGTTTCTTTATTTTATTTTAACATCATCAGAAATGGCGAGTCTAGGAACTCTCGTATCTTTACGCTGAAGCCAGTCTATTTCAGTCTCTAATCCGCTATACACCTGTCCCACGCGTGTGTTAAGAAAAATCGATATTTGGGGATACTGAATACACAGCGAGCTGCACACTGGTTTAACACGGATATGGCCCGCAGATATGTGTCATAAATTACTTGTGGTCAAAACCGTAAATTTACAATGGTTTATAGCGAAATAGCAAGCCGACTGGCAATTTTCTCGGGACCGATTTTTAAGACTAATTTTTCAAATCTCAATCGGTCTGAGAGTTCAAAAATCGGTCCAGAACCGGGAAAAATGAAAATTTGGAAAGCCCTGCAGTCTAAAATTGTAAAGAAGTATATATACACACACGAAGAACGATTCTGAGCATGCGCATTCTACGCGATACACGGTTGGCATATCAAAATGTGTAATGCGTTAAAACCCGTGGAAACACGTGTTATACGTATAACACGGTTTCATCTGTACGGTGCTGTGTACATGTAGAAGTGTGTAACCGTTCGTCAAAGAAAGCGTTAAATCGTTTAAACGGTTTACCTTAGCGTTGTATACGTTTACAATAACCGTTGTATACGTTTACAACCGTTGTACACGGATTACACTCTTTTGAAACTCAATGCGTTGTTTACAACCGTTGTATACGTTTACAACCGTTGTACACGGATTACACGCTTTTGAAACTCAATGCGTTGAACACGGTTTGTTCGACTTTCGCGCATGAGCAAGAGTGGGGAAACGCAACGCATGGCCGAAAACGTATTACACGTAGACGACACACGGTTTTAAACGCAACTAACGGAAACTCCACGGATACGCAACGCACAACACTTTGTACACGTATAAACCCGGAACATTTTGACAGAAACGACTGTAGCTACAGACCAGAAACGTTATATGTAGCTTCCTTATGATGAGTAGATTTTTTATTCGATTAGGGCTTCCGTGTTCTATGAACACATTTTCTAGTTGATTTGGGTTCTGATTGGTCACTCCTGATTAATTTGGCGGTAAACTGTTAAACCTTATACTGCTGAATTAAATTTTTCGTCTGCTGTTTATTCTTTAATTTCATTTATTCTAAACAAAAACACTGCCAACACATGTTTGTATTGAGAATAAATACAAAGTACAAAACAACAGCAGACAATTGTTTTTCTTTCCTGCATTCTAAGGGTTAAGACATTCCTTTATTCCCTGAGCTGTTCAATATCTTAATTGTCGTGAAGTTGTGTTCTAAACCATGGCATGATAAAACAGAATGGCCATGGACTCAGAAAACAAGGAAAACAGAGAAAATTGCAAAAACAAATTTACTTTAGGGAAAATCCAGGGAAATATTAGGGAATATTATTTTTTTTTAAATTCTAAGTGCTAAATTATGATAGTCTGTAAATTGCACATTAACAATGTTTTCTTGTAAATAATTATTGGATTTACACTTACATGCTTATGGAGCATAGGCTGCATGTTCAATAAATGTATATCCATCAGTTGAAATTTCCAGACGATCGTAAACTTGCATTTACGAACATTTTAGTCATACAAAGTTTAGTTAAACGGCCCCCAGTTGTGTGTTATTTACACAGTATAGCCATTGGCAATCTAACAAGACTTGTGAAAATCGCATGCAAATATTCCATGTCTGTCACAAGTTATAGAGGTTTCTATAGTCGCCGTCAAAAAGTTTGTACAATTTAAGTTTCTTCATCATGATATAACATTAATATTACTTGACAGATTGCTTCAATATTTGGACACTTGATACATGTGAGCATTTGGAACACACTCATACCCCCATTAACATGACCATTTCCTCTTGTACCTTCACATTATTGCAGAAACACTTAGCCATTGTTTGCGCCAAAAACTTTCTACACGTTTCTTCATCATCGTATAATATTAATATTACTTGATGGATTGCTTCAATATTTGGACACTTGAGCATTTGGAACACACTCATGCCGCCATTATACACGACCTTGACCATTTTTACCTTCACGTTGTTGTAGAAACACTTAGCCATTTTTTTCTGTCAAAAAGTTTCTTCAACCTTGACCTTTTTCGTATTTTAAACTTGCACTTCTCTGACGGTTTTTTTTATGCTTACTTTTAGCACATACCCATGATCATGTTACGGTCAAATGCCTCGGCAGGCGGGACACCGCTTCCGTGGTGGACTTCTTGTTATTTCTGCATAGTTGCAAATGAGCTGTGACATCACAGAAAGTTAATTTAAATAATTATGCAAGTTACGATGTTTGTTTTGCCAATAATATCAAATAAATATGTAATGTTTCTATTTTTGTATTTCTGTATAACTGATCAATATATGAAATTAATTAAGACAGAATATTAGAAATAAAATGAATACACATACAACTAAGTATGTATCGGTCATTGATGATGTCACAATAAGTCCTGCATAATCCAAGCTAATTTAAAATTTAAACCTACATAACTTGTAACAGAGATGGAATATTTACAATACATGCGTTTTTCATCCGTCTTGACAGATTGTCAAGGACTATAATATGCATATTAAACCCAACTGCATCCTCGAGGCCCTTTAAAGAATGATGGCAGTGTAATGGCACAATGTAAACATGTACATATTTATTTCAATGAAGTGGTCTGTTGGTTGGGAGTATGCGAAGGGTACATTTAATGATGGGTTTCATCCTTAATAGAATACCGGTATCCCTGGTTTGACCCTTAGGCTTGTTCGTATGTGAGAGTTGAATCCGGTTATACCAATTATAAAGGTTATCAGATTAGTACTAATTATATTACTTTTGGGAAGTGGGGCTATGTGACTGGTGTGGTGAGGACCTGGCACCAGGTCAGGTTATTCTAATTAAGGACTGAATTTTTATTTTTTCTGCCAATATGTGGTTCTGATGTTGGTAATTACCCTCCCCCCTCATAACAGGTTACATTCTACCCTGTTAACCTGGCCTAAATGACCATGGCTGTTGACAGGCCATTAAACACCATTACATCAAATCAAATATTTCTATGAAAACAATGTGTTACCTGAGCATTTCTTAACTTAAAAATTAATACTCTCAGCTAGACAACTGTAAGTAATCCTTAAAATAAGAAATTCCTACTCGTCTCTAGCCTTGTCTTATAAACTATAAAAGGTCACTATCTTGGTGTTCTCTTCTTTTGCTACTGAGTAGAAATCACCAAAATAACCATGTCTCGACCAGTAAAAACTTCCTGATTTTCATCATAAGAACAAAGTATGTATTTGAAAGTTCTTTAATCTCCGTAACCTAAACTGAGATTTTCCAAATTTTCAACGTTACATTCTTTTTCAGCAAGATCTCGAGAACCGGCTGCCGAAAAATCGATGTCTGTGTCGCCCAAACGTGACCCACACCTTGTGAACCAGACATCCCACCCGGACACCTGTATCAGCTCAACACTTCCGCAGTCCGTGGTCGATGACAATACCAACAACAGTAACGTAAATTCACCAGGACTGTCTATAATATACCAACGATCACCTGAGTCTGCTGAGCCTGAGCTTCCCGCAATAAATCGGCTTCGTGAAACGGAAAACGTAAGGCCAGGCCGATTCAGAGACTCCAGTATATGCAGCACATCTACGGGAACATTCAACTATAATGATGCTTCATTCCAGCTGTCGCAATCAGACGTAGATTCCGACTCGGAAGTCGAAAGATTGCCTTATCATGGGGGAGAAAATCCAAATACAGATTTAGATGATGATACCGAGTATTCAGACACATTCTACGAACAGAGTTGTCGGGTAGATCGTGACAAAGATGCCAGTGATGAGGATCTTCTAAAATCGGGACTTGACTTGAATCATTCATACCTGCATCAGCTTACTGATAAACGTCAATATGTCTCGAAGCGGGAACCGTATTATGATGAGATGCTTGATGTGACTCAGCTGAAATCTAAATCAAGCCCCTGCCAGAAACTGTTACAGGCAACTGGACGATCCAGATAGAAGGATCAAACTTGGCGACGTGCACACCGTAAAGGCAGACGTAGGATATCGAGTATTTCGAGATTTAGGGGTCGGTTCAAACGGCTGGACAGGTTTTTAATGAGGATGAGGTTGTTGTGGAACTGCTCGACGGAGATCATGAGAAGAAGGCCAAACGATACGGACGTGTTTTAGGTAAACTGAACCGCCGACTGAAGAATGTGAAACACCCCGTATTCGTGTGTACACTGGATGCTACAGAAGCACACTTGGTGCGCCCAATGTGTAAGACTTTGCCCAAAATACACATCATGAATAAGGAAATCATGGATACATGCCCAGAACAGAGAAAATACAAAGTGGAATTGTACGATTACAACCATCAGAATTGTTCACTAGAATTTTCGCAAATTGTTGACGTGCACCCAAGCAACCGTGATAAATACATTTTTCTGGTTGCGTACATACATTGGAGCAGGTCATATGTATACCCTACAGGAGCTGTTCTGAAGATACTGCCATATGGCGATTCCCTGAAAACTGGTTTGAAAATTCTAGATCTACAACATGAAGTACCAATGCTGTACAAGCTTGCTACTGTGAAGAAGCTAGAAAGCATAAAGCGACGAATTGGAGACGAACCACACAATTATCTGTTGAAGGGCCGAACTGACCTGACCGATGTGACCACATTTACTATCGACCCTCCACGTTCCCAGGACCTGGACGATGCACTCAGCATTGATCCACACACAGACGGATACAGGGTGGGTATACATATAGCTGATGTTGCTGCCTATGTAGAGAAAGGTGATGCCATTGATGTTGAAGCACAAGAGCGCGCTATGACATTTTATTCAGGCAATCGGAAGCCCAGGACAATGATTCCAGAACCACTGAGCAACCATATGATCAGCCTTGTTCCAGATAAAAGGCGTCTCACCCTTACCGTGTTCTTCTACCTGGACAGTCAAGGCCGCCACCTCCAAATGGAAGGCAACAACTTCCAGATAGTGAAAGTCGTTTATCAGATCACATAGAAAATTATTCACTATAGAGAAGCCCAGGAGATATAGAAACACAACCCCATGACAGAGGATAGAGAAACAGTGTCCAAGGACATAGTACGATTGTTCAAGATTGCACACGAAATTCGGAAACGTAGGCTCGGTAACTCCATGTATGCCTTGGACTTAGTGGCAGGAGACGGCGATGGTGATGATTCACCAACTGGTACACTGGAGGCTCACTATTTAGTGGAGGAATTCATGATTATGACCAACCAGCAGATAGCAAAATGCTTGCTCAAGAAATTTGGACAAACTGTCCCATTACGATGTCAGCCGCCTCCGTCAAAAGAGAGTATGAAAGAGTTTGTCAAAAAGGAAGAACCTGTTTTGGATATCATGCTGCGTCTTCAGGACAGGAAAATATCAGACTACAGAACACCTGCTCTTAAAGCTGCTCTGGAAACAAAGCCAGAGAGAAAGGTTTTTGTCCAGAAATGGCTCTGGCATGCAGTTGAGTCTGGCAAGGAAGGTAGCTCGAAATTTGTAAAAATGGACGATCATCATCCGTTACAGCACTTGGCATACAACCACTGGTTAGCGATACAAGAGCGAGCTTGTTATCGTTCTGGAAGTATCAATACATCTGCTATGACAAACACTATTCGTTGGACTTGTATCCTTACACCCACTTTACGTCGCCAATTCGTTGCTACATTGACGTGGTTGTTCACCGACAGATCCACGACATGCTGGACGGAAGGGCCTGCTCCTATATCAAGGCAGACGTGGAAATATTGTGCTTGCATGTCAACTCCACCATGAAAAGAGCCAAAGCCTATGAGGAGAGTTTCAAGGCGTTACAGAATGCTGTTAAGCTCAAATCAAGCCCCAAGATGATAAACTGTTTTATCGATGATGTATCGGACAGTGGATTTTCGTTGTGTGCACCAGAAATGAAGCATGTTGCCAAAAACTTTCGTGAGGTAAAATTCAACTCGCTGGGTTTCAAGCCAGATACGAGAACAGGGTGTGATACTGTGCATGCGAGTTGCAGAAAACGACTCTATGATACAAAAGGGTTTTCATCAATCACACCGGAATTAAAACAAGATCATGTAAGAGTGTTAAATCAACACCCAGAAGCCATGTTTGTGCCAACGCACAGTTGGGCAAGGATTTTACACTTTGCTGTTGAGGATCGTTCGCTTTATTTACGCAGAAGTGCGCAGAATTCGCACGCTTTAGAAAGTGGAACGGGCCTGGATGACGTCAGTACGGAATGCAGGGACTCAGAGAACATGAAACCAAACACAAAGTTCAGTATGGCATTCACGCATGGACAGATTGTGAAGGATACAGATGACGGCTGAACCACAGAATGGAATCCTGTCGCCGAGACCACAGATGTACAATATGACGAAAAACGTTCAGTGCTGCCTTCAGCACACACAAAACCCAGTGCTCATGCTTTCTGAATACAGTACAAAATCTACACAGGACACGTACAAAAATGCAGATGTCTACATTGATAAGTGGATCCCTCTTATTGAGATGGAGGCAGCAACCGGCGCAGTAACCAACGAGGAATCGTGTAACATTAACAACCTGCCAATCAAATTTACTGGCAGCAAAGGAATATTTAATCTGCCACTGAGCTTCTGTGATATGCGTAACATTAAACTAGGTGGTACAGTAGACGAGGAAGTGGATGGGGAAATACGGTCCAACAGTAACGGCGCTGCCCAATCATATGACTGGCTGTGTTTGAAGTACACCATGACGGCAAGTGAAATGAAGGAAGTTAAATCGGCATGCACAGTACCGACAACCAACAATGTATGGATTGGACATGCACAGGTCTCTGATGTTAAAAGAAAGAAATATCAAGCATTCAGAGATGGTACCAGCCAAGATGGGAAGATCATTGTGACCTTCAATCTCCATCGTCTCGCAACGAACCTACCGCCAGAGGAAGTGGGACAGAAGTCCCGGAAATTCAATGTGAGATATTATCTAAGTCTGAAGTCGACAGGTAATGCTCACTGATGTCTTTCCCTCACAAACCTAGCCAGATTAACCCTGAATACGCTGGAGACGGAAATTGTCGTCTGCTGTTTTTCATTATTGCTTTAATTCTTAAAAAAATAAAACCACAGTACATGAGAATCTACCAATATTTCTTGTCCATAATAATGTGTTTTTCCCTGCGAAGACACCACACATAATGACTGACCTCGAAATATAAATTTCAATGGCGTCCATTTTTTAATTTTTGTTTTGTTTTGTTTTATGTGGTCTATAGAAGAAAACAAACTTTGGTTCAAACAATGCTCCAATATGTGTGAAATCACTATCAGTGTCTGCATGACTATATTAGTTGCAACAGTATCCGCTGGCAGCACATTTTGAGATGTATTGTGGGCGAATTAGTCACAAGACCTAAACTAACGACGTAACAATGTTGTGAAATGTTGTGATAAATTGTGATGGGTAAATGTACATCCATCAATGTTACTGATTTCTTATTCTTTCTAGCAGCACATGTTGATTCTAAAATTTATATTGAGAGTTGTTGATAACAGATCCGATATGTGTGATATCACTATCTGAGACTGACTATATTAGTTGCAAACACTATCCACTAGCAGCACATTTTGGGATGATTCTGGAAAAAAAAATTATGTTTCATTTTGATAATGGTTGATATAACCGTGAATCTGTTGAGCTTGTAATGGTCAGTGAAAAAAGGGGATCATGGATTTGGCTCGTTTTCTCAGCCGACGCATGTAAAGAGAGAATCTAAACCTGATGTAGAATTGGCGTTTGTAAACTCGATTCTCATGAAATTCCAAGGCATATTGATGGTATTTCAGGGAGAAATAAAAGAAAATATAACGAAGTGTCGTCAGATATTTTTGAAACATATATTCCACAAGTTTCTAACATGCACAGAGTAAAAATACCTCACTTAAGTTGGACAATTTACTGTTTGATTGAATAAGAAATCATTCTGTAGTTAATATTTCTGTACGTTATTTTTGTTCCAGGAGGATAGAATGTTTGCTGAAGTCGTTGCCCTCAACAAGTTGCTCACTAGCACAGCGGATAGCCCTGAACAATGCGCCCATTCCACCGCTAGGTATGATACATGTATGCAAACAGAGACTTATACAGAGACGGGTAACTCGTTATATAAGGTATTAATCAAAATTGATTACGTTTACCTGGTATGCCTTTAAATTCAAGCGAGACACTGGGACATTGTTCACCAGCCAATCACGGCAAAACTTGCACCACAGTGCTCACGAAGGATCAAGTGAGCTATTGTTACCGCTTTTCGTCCGTCGTCCGTCCAACATTTTCAGACCTCTGAGCCGCTGGGCCGATGTTGACCAAACTTCACGGGACAGGTCCATGGGTAAAAGCTTTTCATATTTGTTAAAATGGAAACTTGTCGCATAATCCAAGATAGCCGCTGTAGAAAAGTAGGTCAAATTCTTAAAACATCTTCCTCTCACGAACCGCCGGATCGATGTCGACGATTCTTGGCAGTTAGACGCGCACATCTCTAAATCCCCAATAGGGGTTCAAGACTATTTGAAGATAGATAGATGATCGATAGTTAATGCTCATTCAGTTTGTTAAAATGATGACCCTGGGAACAAAAATGGGCGGGGCCCCGGGGGTCAATTAGGGGTTAAATTTCAAATTTGACCAAATATGTTAATGTTATATATCGAATCGAAGGTATCGACGAGGCGATCATTCTGGATCAAGTTTGTCGAGCCCGCTTGATACGGAAAGCGATACATAGTGATCACAATGACGTCCGGGTGTCCGGGTGTCCGAGTGTCCGGGTGTCCGGGTGTCCGGGTGTCCGGGTGTCCGAGTGTCCGTGTGTATGAAATATGCGTTAAAGTTTTTAAATACCTTATATATCTGCAGTCCTAAGTCACATTGACTTGACACTTCATATGCTTATTAGTCATCATCCACTTATTCATTCTGTATTCCATTAATGTGGCCCCTGTGTCCAAGGTCAACGTCAAATGACGTTTGCGATAATTTGTGTCCAAATTTTCATTAAACTTTTCATGTACCTACTATCTCTGTAACTGTAAGTCAGATTTGCTTGATACTTTGTATGCTTATTGGTCATTATCCATATACTTATTCTGTGTCCCACACATGCGGCCCCTGTGCCCCAAGGTCAATGTCAAATGACTTAGAAGATTTTGTTAATGTTGCGTTAAACTTTTCACATACCTACTATCTCTGTAAGTCAGATTTGCTTGAAACTTCGTATGCTTGTCATCATCCATATATTCATTCTGTGTCCCACTCATGCGGCCCCTGTGCCCAAGGTCAAGCGTAAAGGACTTAGAAGTTTGCATTAAAGTTTTTGTCAAAGTTTGCATTAAATTTTTCAGGTACCTACCTTCTCTGTAACCATAAGTTGGATTGGCTTAAAACTGTATATGCTTATTAGTCATCATCCATATATTCATTCTCTGTCCCATTCATGCAGCCACTGTGCCCAAGGTCAATATCAATTGAGTTAGAAGTTCACATTGTTTGTAAGGCAAAACATTTTTTTTTCTTTTTTCAAAAACTCATCACCCACTTCGACGATGTTGATAATATTTGGCCACAATAGGGATGTTGCTTTGTTTTACACATGAACATCATCCGCCCAAGGTCAAGGTCACTGAGGGATTGATTTTGTTATTACCTGGGCTGCCAGCCAGGGGATTAGCTTCGTTTAACGATGCCAGTTTTTGTTTTTCAATGTATCTGTTGCTACATTATATATATCTGACCCTGAGATCACCAGATGCCTCGGCGGGCTCGACATGCAGACCGCGGCCATATGGTTTTGCAAAATCGGTTGATTACGTCATCCATGATGGCTGCCAAAAGGTCATCCTTTTATAAATTATGGATTTCAGACGTCTTCTTCCCATGGACCGCTTGGCCGATGATGGCTGGTCATCGTTAGTCATGTCCTGTGAAAGACTCGCCTAATGTAAGTTAAAATAGACGTCGTGGCATAATCAAAATAGGTCCGCCTTTCATGATATAATATGTCAAGTGTACAGTAACTCACGTGTGTCCTCGTAGGCCAGGTGAGTGATACAGGCCCATTTGGGCCTCTTGTGTCTTGCTATATTTGGATGATTTCTTTTGTAATAA
>JAQRGA010000317.1:0-32729 GCA_029237695.1 Conchocele bisecta | reverse complement strand
GACGATCCAGATAACCAAAGAGGCGGATGGAAATGGCGCATTGAACGTGTACTTATATATAATTTACAGACGCACAACTCAACATCGAAGATGGCCGATACGTATCAGCGATCTACTGATTTTAATAATTCTAAAGAATTAATTAGCAATCAATACCAATTCACGATTGGAGATGCCCACTCTGCCATAATATTTGGGCAGACAGGATGTGGAAAAACGGTTTTCATCCTCGACTTGCTCGAGGAGTCCTACCGCGATGCCTTTCGTCACATTGTGATCCTGTGTCCCACTGTGCGGCACAACGATACTTATCAGCGGCGCCCGTGGATATGGACCGACCCTGAGGTATACGTTATTGACCCGGGTGATAGGCTTCACGATTGGTTGCGTGGTTTATACCAAAGATTCCAGGGTGAGCCCACCCTATACGTGATTGACGACTGCTCGGCCAAGGCGGCGATGACCAAAAAGAAGGACATGCTCTCCGAGCTCGCATTTTCTGGCCGCCATGCGAGGCAAAGCGTATGGATCTCCACTCAAAAATACAACGCCGTCCTCAAGGATCTGCGCGAGCAAACGAAATGGGTCGCCCTCTTTCACTGCAAGGACCGAGACTCATTCGATGACTGTCTTCGAGAGAATGACGTTATCCCAACGCGCGAGGAGCGCCTGGAGGTTCGACAGATGCTTTCGGAAACTAAGCACGCCAAGCTTTTGCTAAAGACTGATCAACCAACTGGTTACGAAGTTATCAATTAATTTTATAATTAATTAGCAATTACTTAACGCTCGTTAGTAATTGCCGAGTAAATGCTTAACAATTAATAATAATTTTTTTTTAAAAATTAAGAAATTAGCAATTACTGAACAATGCTGAACAATGCTGAACAATGCTGAACAAATGCTTAACAAATGTTGAACAAATGCTGAACAATGGTTAACAATGTTAACAATTTGGTGCTCCGCTGCGAGTTTTGTTGCGAGCATAATGGTGATCATAAGTATCGGGTGGTGCGCTTTTATTATTTTTGTAATAAATAAATATGTTAAAGTGATGAGACTTGTTAGAATAGTTAAATTAATTTTAAGAAAAATGAACTGCGACGAACTTCTCGATCAGCTAATAGAAGAAACCTCAACTCCGACTGCCAACATCCTGAAAGATAATGATCCGACAGAGCAATCGGAATCAACTCCAACGGCGGTTGGTATTGGGTTGAGTGCAACGACTCCGAATGAAAATGAATATGCGGCGCGACGAGAGCGGCTAGCTGCGTTGGTTGCTGGGGGACAATCGGAGCATTATCTCGGTAGGCGTCTCTCAGTTTTTCAGGTGGATAAGATGTCAGATGCGGAGATCGATAAAATGTATGCGCGATACGAATCTAGGTTAGGTGCGGAGATGACAAAAACTCTCGGATCGGCGGCTATTCATTTGTACGCAACCGCCGTTAGTATACTTCTCCCTATACCAAACACCGCGGGGTTGATTGACGATCTAGAGACTGACCCTTTTATAGGTCACACTCTTAGAACAGCCTGCTGCTCAATTTATCACAAGTTTGGAATGTACTTAGCTCCGCTGACAACCGCGTTGACCACGGGTAAACACTGTCAATTTGGACATATATGCCCACGAACTATAAGCCCTAATATAAAATATAATTTTGAAAATGATGACACAAGACACACCAGCGAGAGTGACGGAGTTGAACCCGATTGCTCCAACCCAATCGAACCCGAGTGTTACTCCGCCACTGGATGACATACCGCATATAAAACATCCCAAAAGACAGGCAGCTGGGCGGGCGGCGGCTGCCACCCGAAAAGTTTAAAAAGATAAAATACTCGCCGAGCTTCGAGAAGCTAAACTCCAATCGAGATTGGGGTTGCAGCCAATTCGTGAATTGATGGGGACGGAGACAGCAAAACATCTGAAGACAGAGTTGAGTACAACAACACCCCCAATTCACGAATTGGAAGCACACTCAACAACACCCAATACCAACTGCCGTTGGAGTTGGGCGAATCCGATTAAACCCAAATTCGTGAATTGGAGTTGGGTTGTTGGTGGTGGTCTGGCAGTTGTTGGTGCCCTGTGCGTGTGGAAATACCCCCTCCCCTATTATCGAAAAAACAACCAGCCAGTGTACAGAAGAAAGTTACGAAACACCAATCGCGATTGGATGCGCCCCATTTAAACATTGATCGCGACCCCTTTTATATGCAATAATTATAATGGCTGAACAAGATGGTAAAATGTTAGTGAATGCGCTTTATCACGCCGTGGTGATATCGGGTTTCAGTATCGGGTATGCTCGACTATCAAAGATGGCCCTAGGAGGATCCGCTCCCAAATTGGACTTTACTGTAGAGACGTAGGGCTCGCGACCTTAGATGTAGCGGCCGCAGTTTGGACCCGAGATTATCTAGTTAAAGCTGGAATTCTACCAGTTAATATATGGAAATAAATGGCTTCAATCGCAGTAATAGTAGGTGGTGCGCTTGTAAACGCATTGGCGTTCAGCGGTAGCAACTTTATATTCTCTAAAATGAAAAGCTCGAACGTGGATGAGGAGCGTATGCGTCACGATTTAGCTGTAGAACAACTCAATAGCGCAAAGGAAGTGTGGTCGAAAAAACGAACCGCCCATCTGGACTGGGTCAATGAAGAGCTTCGCCGCGAAAATCACGCCGCGCAAACTTTTCAGAACGTTGAAGAAGCCAACCGCGAGTACGCGCTGGCATATCCGCACAAAAGTCTAGATCCAATGAAATTGGGACTGGATCCCGAGCCCCAACTTTCAGATTTCTATGTACCGTCAGAGGCCCAAAAAGACCGCGAGATCGCGTTCATCGTCGTGGGAATGGGTGTGGTGGGTCTCGTCGGCTACTATATCCAATTTAGATTTTAATTTTTACAAAATTAATAATTAATTAATATTTTTTTATAAAAATATATATATAGAACGATGTTAGTTGACAAACTTTATTACGCTATGATCGATGTAGGCTACACTGCCCAAAAACATCGTATAGCTGGTACAAAGAGTATGATTCGTCTGGCCCGAGATTCTCTCGAGACGTGGCGCGAGGATGAAAAAGCGGCCACCCTTTTCGCAAAGCGGATGTTAGAATCCTCCACCAATACTGGGGATTGGACTCCTTCATCCAATCTCGATTGGGAGTTGAGGGATGAATTAGATTCCTCCGAGTTCCTTAAGAACTTAACCAATCGCGATTGGAATTGTACTTCCAACAAAGGTTTATTATTAACGACGCAGTTACCGGACGAACTGGCGAGGGCATGTTGGAGATTGTCCGATATATTAGACTACTTCGCATACGATGAACACGCGCAAACTTGATACCAAACTAACGCGCAAGCTGTCGAATACATACTATAGCCCACGTGGCTACTGGAAGGGACTCGTGGCCATCAAGAACCTCGCGGCGGCGACCAAGGTTTCAGAAAACGCTGTCAAGGAATGGCTCAAGAAGCAGGCCATCTGGTAGATCTATTTACCCGCGCCTCACAATATTCCGCGCCCGAAATTCGACGTGCCGGTGCCGAACCAAGTTCACCAAGCGGATCTCCTGTTTCTCCCTCACGATCGCGTCGGTCACAAAACGTACAAGTACGCACTGACAATCGTTGACGTAGCGAGTCGTTATAAGGGGGCTGAGCCGTTGGCCACTAAAGAGTCTAAGGTGGTGGCCAAGGCTCTTTCCCGAATATATAAGAGGAGTTCTCTCAAATGGCCGAATCTTCTCCAGGTCGATCCCGGCCGCGAGTTCATGGGCGCGGTCTCTCATCTATTGTCTAAGCACAAAGTTTCTATAAGACGCGGCCGCGTCAACATCCACCGGGACCAGGGGATCGTGGAGCGGTTCAATCGAACCTTGTCTGAGAGACTGTTCGGACACCAATACGCTAAAGAACTAGTAGACCCTCATTCGCGATCGACCGAGTGGGTGGCCAGACTGCCCGCCGTGGTCTCCGCACTGAACGGAGAGGTGACCAGATTGATAGGTAAGAAGCCTGTAGATGCTATCAAGTTTAAAAGGGTGACGAGCAAGCCCTCTGCCGTCTCGCGTGGGCGACCCGTTGGTTTAGAGGAGCAACGGCTTCCATCGGATATTGACGTCCGGTACCTCTATCAACCGGGAGAGCTCGAAGGTGGCAGCCGCCGCGCGACTGATCCCGTGTGGTCTCTGAATGTATATCATCTGGATCGCTCTATTACCAAACCCGATGAGCTCATGCTCTATTATTTGGCTGATGGTCCATCTCGCGGTTTTGTTCGCGAAGAACTTCTTATGGTACCTTCTGACACCCAGCTTCCCCCGATTGCCTAAATCAAGAGAGGTTCTGTATGTATTCCGTCTGGTAACACGCGTCTTTTATCGTAGTACGCCGAGAGTCCTAATTTTTGTTGACAGTACGTTTTCATAACGCCGTCTTTCATTTTAAATCCTCTATTTTGTGCTACATCTATAATGTGTTTTCCATCTTCTGTAGTTTCACTTAGTACTCGTTTATATCTATCCCAATTTAAATTGTTAGTTCTCTTGGACATTCCTTTCGCAGAGTTTTTATTAATTTGTTCCAAATTATCTTTATAATTAAATTTTTCTACGAAATAACACTTACTAGATAACGCTATCGCCCTATCTCCGCTGAATTCCATTTTGAAAAGTCCGGGCTCTCTTTCGCTCCATTTATCCCAAGCCAACCATTTCTTTTTTTCTTTTTCAAACTCGTCTAGTAAGTTAGGTCTAATCAATTCCTCTATCGTTTTTCCACTAACTCCTATATACATACTATCTGTATCCATCTGTATTAATTGAAAGTCTTCTCTTTTTACGTATTTGTCTAGAAATTCGTAGTAAAATTCCAACATTATCAATTTAGCTAGTTGATAAACCGCTATTCCACAGTGGAAGGGGCTCTTTATTGCACACCGGGGTTTTCGGGAAGATATTTCGTACGCATCTCCTATCTCTTCCAAATCATCAAAGAATGCAGATCTTAACGCTTTGTCAACACAGGTTTAGTCTTGTGTATATGTCGTATTTAAATGTCTCTCTTTTGCCTCTATCATTTTTCCACAACACAAATTGCCTAATAATTTAATTATATCCGCTACTGGTTTCTTATTTGGTTCTACATCGCCTGTTCGTCTTGCGGCTGTACCTTCTTTTGCGAACCATTCGAAGGGTTTACCACTAATATAATCTATAACACGATGAACTCCCGTTATTTCTAGGCCGTGTTTTAAATACCATTTCAATAGTGGCGCGTACATTACGCAAACATTGTATTAGCGAGCCTACCTCACCAAACCCACGGTTACCTATGTAAACAGCGGGTTTGGTGAGGTTGCCGCGCAATAGGTAATGCGGTCAAATAGGTCACGATGCAGTGACTATTTTCAATCAATAACTTATATTTTGTAAGCGATTGTAATGTGTATTTTCAATATTTATATTATTAAAAATGTATCATATCGGTACCCCTTTAAGTAATATTTGTATATTTTAAATGTATGATGTTGTCATGAAGCGCATGAATATAAGTATTAATTAATCCAGTTTATATTGAGGCAAATCACACAGCCTAAAAACATAGTGCTGGAGTATAAACCATAGTATCGTATATTATTCATAAGTATATCACTATTAAACATTAATTACAATATGTATGCATATTATTAAAACAGTAGATGCTACCGCTGTTTCGCTGTATGTGATATTTATAACAAAATATTTTTTTTATTCGTCCGCGTACGGATTTCTGTCACACAAAGCGCCATTTTCAGTTCATATTTGACCTGTGCATATGAACCGGACTAAGTTTAAACAACGCTCGATTCCGTCCAATTCAGATTCTCTGCACAATGTTCAGACTAACTACATATAAGTAATGTTGCTAAATAAGTGTTAACGGCTGGAACATGGTTATCACTAAAAGGAAGAAACCACAGTCGTATTATTGAAAAATTAGATTTACCTGAGACTCATGGAGGCCGCCATTAATCCAGTGTAAACAATAGACCTTGTGATCCCATTTCCTGAGTTAGCCCCCGCTTAGTGAAACGATGTGCTAATCATGATATTATGTTCCCCAATAATTGGAAACGGTTTGAATTTCTCGGTAAAAACTACGAAAGTCATAAAAAAATAACGATGTATATTTAACATTGGATACGGTATTACTCTCTCATCGGATCGTCAGTTGTCGTCGATAGCGATTTAACGTACTGATCTGGTCTTCATTTATTGTCAACTTTCAACGCCATTTACAGAATATATGGTTAATTTTGGAAATAAATAACGGCAAATTACGATGACGTCTGCTCTGAAATATCTGTCAACATGCGGACGTAATTTAAGGAAATCGATTATATTTTAAGGCTACATCTGTGACTAATTACGAATTTATGTATGATCTTTGGCTACACCCGACACATTACACAGATCTAGTTGTAAATACACGTCGCTTTGTGTGGGGAAAAATCGATAATGCGTAGTTGTGTGTGACGAGGTGTTGATCTGATGACACCACACAGCTGTGACCCTTAGGCAATGTTTTGACGTGTCGTTTTGATGTGTGCCGCAACACCTCACTGTCGGAGACAACATGACAATTAACGATATACTCTCGATTATACACAGATCTATTAGACTGCTGGTTATTTAAAATAAAGAGTAGTTCAGTACACCTTCGCCGATATTATTTTTAGAAAATCAGTAATATTTTCCGTAAATGGTGTTGAAAAGTTGACAAAAATTCTATCACCGTATTTAGTTGTGCCGATATTGTTTTAAAAAATCAGTAATTTTTTACCGTAAATGGTGTTGAAAATTGACAAAATATATAGCCGCATTTCTCCGATATTCGTTTAGAAAATCACCAATATTTTCTGTAAATGGTGTTGACACAAAATGCAGCGTTCACGCGGAATTCAAATAAAATACAAAATAATAATTTAATAAATAGACGCCGATGGCTACTGTGTTTGCGGCCAGTGAATTCTGGTCGTGGTAGCCACAGGCGCAGTTCGAACAATGTTGTGAGCAGATGGAGGACAATAATTATTTCAAATTCATAAAAAAATGTTTGCTGACCGAAAATTAATTAATTGTGACAGCCAAAAAAAAAAATGAAAAAGATTTTGGGACAGTAAAACATTATATGGTATAGACAGTATAGACAGTACCTCAAACTTAAAAAAACAGTAACAAACTGTCTGTGTATATATTACTTAAACTTAAAACATCAGTAACAAACTGTCTGTGTATATATTACTTAAAGACAGACACTTTAATTGTTGGTAAGTTTCTATCAATTTATAGGTATTTTTATTAAAATCATAAAATTGTGAAAATATTAAAATATTAAAATCACAAAAATAATATATATGGAGAATTTTTTTTTATACCATGTCGAGGTTTGAACCCCCGACCCTTTCGGGAATCGGTAATAAAAATCATTGAAGTCGGCGACCTTAACCTCACGACTGTTGCGCCATTTATGACAATCACAGTTATACAGAAGTGCTATCAGTATTACGCCACCATTTGAACGTAATAATTATTAAATTATTTGCAACTCCATCTACAACAATACCGTTACAGAGATACGCTATTGAAACAACATGTATTAGTACCCATAACATAACAAAGTAATGTATCATTATATATCACAGGAGATAGCTTAAAACTATATATCCTAATCATAAACAGAACACTCCGCTTGGCTCGTATGAAAATAGTTCGCGTGATATTGATTATCTCCCTTGCCGAAAGTAGTTCAGTGATTTATTAATTCCAAATAAGACGTGTTTGCGTAATGTACAGCAGTACTTTGGTGGCCGACATAGATCCAACCAATTTTCTTCCATTTCCTCTAGTTCTTCCAGTATCTTCCAAATATTTTATCATGTGTTCTGGAACCTCATCAGCATCTACTTCTCTTTTTATAAAAAGTGGAGACATTTCAGAAAACTTATCTTTTAAGTTGTGTGGAACTTCTATATCCACCTCCGCAAACCCAAACCAGTCTCCAGATAAAACTCTTTTACAAAACTTTTTAATAAATTTAGGATTATGTGGGGTATCTATATGGTGTATAGTTTCTCTCCCACACGGCATATTTTTATTTAACGTAGATAAATATAACGCGTTTGCATCATACCCCAAAATAGCCTTGCAAGGTTTGTTAATTCCATTTGATCCAAATGAGAATTTAGGTCTAATATTTGAAATCACCGGCTTCTGCATAGCGTGTAAATACGATTGATGGACCCCCGACTAGAGCGTCTTTCATCATTTTGTATGTTTCTTCTTTTGGTGCATATAGAGCGCCCTCCGGTATAACCACCTTTATAGATTTTTGTTCTTTAATGGTTCCTCTCAATAAATATTGTATAGCCATACCCGGTAGTGTTACCGCATCTTTGAAAATATCCACACCTCTGTGTTTATAAAATTCACACATTTTTTCCACCGCTTCTAGGAACGGTGCTACATCTAAATCGTTATAATATTTCAACCAATCTCTGAAAGTTTTCATATTCTTTTCTTCGAAAATTCTACGACATTTACTTAATTCTGTTTCATCTAGTAACATTTTCCCAGATAGTTTGGAATACCAAAATTATCTATATCCGGTAGTCCTGGGTAATCCAGTTTGTCTGGAGAATCGAACCACTCGTAAGGAAAGAAAGATTTCTGTCCTTGCATTCGTAGGCTTTTATCCAACTATCGTAACTTACACCAGGTCCTAGATAAAGTATTACATCAAGAAATCTAAACTCTGGAGTAAATAGAAATATTGTTGCGTTTGCACGTTTTCCGACCATTACTTTACTTTGTTGTTGATGCCAGTTCGCCTACTAGGTATTTCTTTATTAAGTTTATATCGTACTTACTGCTGTTAAAACCTATAACCGGTACTTGCTCTATCTACTGTTCGATCTTGGCGATTTGGTTTTTACGTAAATGTTCTGTATTAAATCCATATCTTGACCACACTTCTTCTCTTATAGCTTTTCCCCTGACTTTCAAATCTTCTACGAATTTTTCTATAAGTTTTGCAGGATCTTTATCACAAATATGAGTTACTGTTCCTAGAAATTATCTCCTATACTAACGCTTACCGAACGTGCTCAGCTTCGTACTCTAAACTATTACCTAGCGTTTTAAATTCTGGGTTGAGATACGCCTCAAAATCATATACTATCTGATATGGATAAAGAGTAGTGTCGCAACCGATCTTTATGTCTTTACCCGTTCTTTGGAATTCGCATTCCCACATAACTACTAGGTTGAATTATTTGCTTCTTCTAATAAATGTATCTCTTCTCATAGTGGATTCGCGTTCTTCTTTTCTATGCTTTGCATGAATCTCGCACACGTGCCAGTAACAGCCGTGATATTGATATACGGTATTGTTTTCTTGGCAGTATCCATCTACTGGAGCTCCTAAAATCCATATTTCACCCCCGTGTCCGTACTGTTCGTGGTGAATGTGAATTCCCTTCCGCTTTTCCACAGAATACATCCAATCGATCGCCCCATAACTGTTAGAACTTTTTGGGTAAAACGCTTTCTCGAACGACGAACGCGGGCGCTCTAAATAATTACCATCACATACTATTTTTGTCTCACCTTTCATACATTTTGGTCCGTGTCTCTTCATATTACTCGCTTTCGTGAATTTCTTTTTGCAATTATCGCAGGCGTAAATTTTAGATAGGTTTTTAAGGTTTTTTATCAGAAATGCGTGATTATTAAACTGTCCTATTGTCATTGGTTTATTACCAATTTCCTTGTAGTGTGCTGGCACCTTTTTCAACCACCATACGTCACATTCGGTCGGTTGATATACTTCTATACCGATTTTAAAAAACTCTTCAACCTTTTTCAGGTCTGAAAAAGGAATTGGTGAAACCACATTATTACCGAAATAATTGCTTACTAAATTCTCTCGCTTTGTCCGTACATCTGTCGGGTTCTGTTACCTGTCATATGCATCGCTAAACTCTAACACAAAGGTCTCATTATACTTATCTAATAATCATGAACAGACAAAGGTCGTCATTATACTTATCTAAAGAATACATACCTTTTTTATTCTTCAACCATTCTGGAAGTTCTCCTCCTGTTGCTTCTTTGGATTGTAGTCCCAAATCTATTCCCTACTACCCTGTATTAGCTTTACGAAAACCTCTACCCATCTTACAAACTTCCCCACTTTGTATTCGGTCTGTCTATTTTATCGGACATTATTCGTGTTTGATCCTTATCTGACAGCCATTGTTTAACGGTTTTCATTGATGATAGTGGTTCGCTACCACCGAGATTTTTTGTGAAATATTAGAGAATATAGTTTTCCATTTTTAGATTCTCCATATGTTTCTAGCTTGTAAGAATGAATATCTCAAATAAATATTTGTTGTTAGATATGGAGCGAGTTTATCGGACATGCGTTCAGACTCGTTGATGTCAATGTTTTTACGAAAGGATAATGTAACTACCCGTCTTCCATTTTCTACCTTTTCCAATGTTTCATCACGAGCCCACAATATTTCTTCACCTTTTTCCACTATCGCGCGAATGATATATTTGTTCTTATTATTTTGTATTGGGCCACCTGTGCGTTTAATTTGGGACAAATTATTGGTGCTTGAAGGTAATTCTTTAGAATTAATTACACTAGCCCTTAACCCCGCAATAGTTTCTTTTTGAATTCTGTTACCAACTTCCTCTGCTTGTGAGAGGTCTTTAAAGGCTCATCGTTTGTGGGCGCGGGTAAACCGCTTCATAAACGCCTCATTCTTTGTGGCGTTTATCAGATTTGTCAACCCCCTAACTCTCAACCGTTTACTATAAGTAATCCCTAGAGATTCGGCTTCTCTTCTCAAACTTTCGATTTCTGGCGTTATCATATTTTCTGTAATATACTTTTGTATAACCTAAAAAATAAATACTGTTTCAATTGACGTCAAAAATTACATAATGTTTTTTTCACGTCCAATTGAACATATACATATACATATATATATATAAACATACATATATAATGGAGTGTGAGACTTGTTGTAAGACGTTTACGTGTAAAGACTATCTACGAAGGCATCTAGCGAGACGTAGAAAGTTTCCTTGTGTCCCCCCACAATTTCAATGCGCCAGATGCCCTTGCAAATTCGTTAGTGCCCAAACTCTTTGTAGATATAAGCAACTACGCTGTCAGGTGGCTACAGGTGAACGTGGTAGACTAGAGCTGGTAGAATTAGTTGCTGATCTGCGAAATAAATTAGCTATATTGGAGGAGAAAAATGGGGTGTTGGAATATAAACTATCACTCGTGGGCACATTGAAATTGCATTAATTATTTTCTCAAAAATTCATAAATTTGCTGTCGGGAAAACATGATGTATTTATGACACCAATTTAGGATTTTTCAGGGGTGGTGGGGGACAATTTCCTCGTTAACCAATTTTTGATTTTTCGGGGGGTGGTGGGGGTATTATAGAGGGTTGTAAATGATATCACCGTAGGTGGTATCATTTTGACTCCCTATATACTACTAAGGTTTATACAATTGGCTACAGGAATGTAATTCTAATTATTAATATTATATGAACATGAAATGTATATTTGCCATACTGTTAACATGGAATTTTCGGTTTTGTTTTTCGTGTCTGCTAGATCTCGTTTGATAATATATATGAGCCGATGCACATGCAAATCTTAAATATTTGTCTGCAATCTGTTTTCTCATTTCTCAACAAAAGTTTATGCTGTTACCACGCAGTTGAACCGTTTCGACTTGAGTGGGTGATGGGGTGTACCCATACCTTCGCCGGGCCAATCTTACAATGCTTCACACGCACCTGCTCTGGGCACTTAATTGTCTTGTTAGTGCATTAGCCGGTTTGTGTGAACTAGCTATACTAGTATCATCCGGACTTAACAATATAAGTATCAGTATCACAGGTCTCCAGATAAGGAAATAGTAATTGAGTATTGTCACTCCATCATTTCTGAAGCAATTGGGTATTTCAAAATGTTATTTGTGTAAAATAGAATAACACTACTGTTTACACATCAGCCGATCGCACTTATTGAATAGTTTGCTTATAAATGAAAACACATGTTGTCTCCTTGGAGACAATTCTAATGAAATACCAAGGTGTGTTTTCATGGAAAAATAAGAAAATATGCTATATTTGTGGTATGTTTATTTGTTTTCTGTAGCATGATAAAGATACCACAAGTTTTTCGCAAATTCCCAGTCTGCGGAGCATTGTGGGTAACTTGGAGTACATAAACAGCGTAAATTGGATAATGTGAGAAATGGCATTCAGTAGAGAGGTATCCCATGTTAACCAAATGTCCAGCTGGCCTTAACCTTAACCTCAGCCCGTAGGGAGCCGTTCTGTAGACTGAAGCACCTTTAGAGAAGGTAGAAAAACCCATATATCTAGCGTTTGTGATGCGGTGGAGAGTTTCCGTGATACGGTGCTGACAGGGTATGTACATGTCGCCAAGATGGCGTCGCGGGATGACAGCAGGTAAGAGTCAGTTTAATTAAATGTTTTACAGCTTACAGGACATTATCAGCAACGTATCTGGTATGTACAGATGACACCTTTTTAGCTCGACTATTCGAAGAATAAGTAGAGCTTATGTTGTCACCCCGGCGTCGGCGTCGGCGTCGGCGTCGGCGTCGGCGTCGGCGTCACCGTCACCGTCACGCCTTGGTTAAGGTTTTTAGTCAAGCTTGTATATGGAATACTACTGGCCCTACACCCACCATACTTGGACAACTTCATCTCCTAGTGATGTACATCAATAACCCCTGATCTATATTTGACCTTGACCTACATTTCCTCTTGAATTACTTGGTTAATTCCCCTTGGTTAAGGTTTTTAGTCAACCTTAGTTAAGGTTTTTAGTCAAGCTTAAGTGTAATGCAATACTATTGGCCCTCCACCCACCATACTTGGACAACTTCATCTCCTAGTGATGCACATCAATAACCCCTCATCTATATTGACCTTGACCTACATTTACTCTTGAATTACTTACTTAATTCCCCTTGGTTAAGGTTTTTAGTCAACCTTGGTTAAGGTTTTTTTTCAAGCTTGTACATTGAATACTATTGTGCATCCAGACACCATACTTCGACAACCTTTTCTCATAGGTATGTACATCAATAACCCCTGACCTATATTTGACCTTGACCTACATTTCCTCTTCAATTACTTACTTAATTCCTTTTGGTTAAGGTTTTTAGTCAACCTTCTATATGGAATACTACTGATCCTACACCCACCATACTTGGACAACTTCATCTCCTAGTGATGTACATCAACAACCCCTGATCTATATTTGACCTTGACCTACATTTCCTCTTGAATTACTTACTTAATTCCCTTTGGTTAACGTTTTTAGTCAAGCTTGTAGATGGAATACTCCTGGCCCTACACCAACCATACTTGGACAACTTCATCTCCTAGTGATGTACATCAACAACCCCTGACCTATATTTGACCTTGACCTACATTTAACCTTGAATTACTTACTTAATTCCCCTTGGTTAAGGTTTTTACTCGACCTTGGTTAAGCTTTTTACTCAAGCTTGTACATGGAATACTATTGTGCATACAGACACCATACTTGGACAACCTTTTCTCATAGTGATGTACATCAATAACCCTGATCTATATTTGACCTTGACCTACATTTCCTCTTGAATTTACAGAACCTTGACCTACATTTCCGTCTTAATTCTCTTTGGTTAAGGTTCTTAGTCAAGCTTGTAGATGGAATACTCATGGCCCTACACCAACCATACTTGGACAACTTCATCTCCTAGTGATGTACATCAACAACCCCTGACGTATATTTGACTTGACCTATATTTAACCTTGAATTACTTACTTAATTCCCCTTGGTTAAGGTTTTTACTCAACCTTGGTTAAGGTTTTTAGTCAAGCTTGTAGATGGAATACTATTGTGCATACAAACACCATACTTGGATAACTTTTTCTCATAGGGTTGTACATCAATAACCCCTGACCTTTATTTTACCTTCACCACATTTAACCTTGAATTACTTGGTTAATGTTTATAGTCAAGCTTGTATATGGAATACTTCTGGGCCTACATCAACCATACTTGGACAACTTCATCTCCTAGTGATGTACATCAATAATCCCTGACCTATATTTGACCTTGACCTACTTTTATCCTTGGATTACTTAGTTATCTCCCCTTGGTTACGGTTTTACTCAAGCTTGTATATGGAATACTCCTGGGCCTACAGCAACCATACTTGAAAACTTTCTCCTAGTGATGTACATCAATAACCCCTGACCTATATCTGACATTGACCTACATTTAACCTTGAATTACTTACTTAATTTCCCTTGGTTAATGTTTTTAGTCAACCTTGGTTAAGGTTTTTATGCAGGCCGCAGCCACCTTCTTTGTCAAGCTATGTGTACATCGACAACCCTCGTAGTCGAGCTATGCTGTTTTCCTACAGCTCTTGTTGTACTTGAATTTTGAATCGAGGGAGCGTGATGAAAGTGCCGATTTCTGGTTAACAAACAGGTGTTGTTGTCCCTTTTCGGTGGCGATATCGAGTAAATACAGTTTAAATGATCCGGGGAAGGTGTCAGCTCTCTACATGCAGGATATGACATGTTTTTATGACATTTTCTGATTTATCTCGTTATGGTTTGTACCTCCTGTTATGGTGTAGAGTTTCCGTAAGCAACTGCATAAAATGATACAGTGTTGCGCGAAAACAAGCTACGGTTTGTACCGGTGAGACAATATAGATATGGTGTGTCGCACATTGGTATAAGTATCAGAATAATTATTCAAAATGCCATATAAAGTACTTCGATTCTCAGATATCGCCGCGTCTGCATAATCCCTGCGCGTCGAGAATTGTATCGTCATGGAGAAATAAAAGTGTACTATAAATTCACCACATGATCAATAAAAAATCACTACCGTGCACAAATATGTTAAAGCCAGTCACGTCTGACGAAAATGATTTTTGAATTTTCACATCTACAGAGGTGCACTCCAGTAACTTATTTAACATGTAGTTTTTGTTCGAGATGTTCGTTTCAGATTTTCTTACAAGTTGCTCAGAGACGAACATCTCAAAAAAAAAAAATATATATATATGTAAACCCCATCCCCCGCTTCACATTCCGCAAACCCCGTGTCTGAGAACCCAAGTACTTATTTGTTATGGTCAATTATCAGCTTTTTATCAGTTTCAGTCCATTCTATGTTTATTTTTCCTGCAATTGCATGTGTGTTTTATCATTAGAAATATTGGCATATACTCCAATGTACGGAGACCAACAGAGGACATGGAATTTTGTTATTAATTCGTTCCAACGAAATAACAATTCGTTCCCTCAATTTAACAATTCGTTCCCACGAATTAACAATTCGTTCCCACGTTTTAACAATTCGTACCCTCGAATTAACAATTCGTTCCCTCAGGAACGAATTGTTATTTCGTGGTAACGAAGTGTTAAATTGAGGGAACTAATTGTTAATTCGTGCGAACTAATTGTTAAATTGAGACAACGAATTGTTAAATTGAGGGAACGAATTGTTATTTCGTGGGAACGAATTAATAATAATTTTTTTCGTAAAAACGAATTAATAAAACAAAGAATTCTACGTCCCCTGCGGGGCTCCGTACCAATGAGTATTTTGATTTGAAGACGCTAGCATGGTATTCATACATTCTCCGAGTGACTGATTCACTTTGGTTTTGCATCAACTCATACAAATGGGAACGTACCTGTAAGAAACAGTAGGCAAGGGTTTGACAGTACTGTTTTCTTTTTTCGTCTGCTGTTTATGTTTTATTTTTCTCATCAAGACATGATGTGACAGCACTTTAGAATCATTTCTAATGGAAATGATTCTCAAATGCTGCCAAACCATGCTTATGTTGACAAAAAAGATAAAATAAGAAACAGCAGCAGACGACAATTTTCGGTTCCCGCATTATAAGGGTTAATGTCCCAGCAACAGTTGTCGTAGATATACGACACATCGGTTTCAACATAATAAAATACTTGAGCACAGTCGATGACGCGCCATCGCAATTTACCCACTTTTCACAAAAGTCGAAATTTGGTTTACATGTTTGTCATGGCAGCCAGCCAGCCATCTAACCAGCCATTCATCCAACCAGCCAGCCAGCCAGCCAGCCAACCAACCAATCAGCCAACCATCCAACCTTCCAAACAACCATCCAGCCAACCAACAAACCAACCAACCAACCAACCAACCAACCAACCAACCACCAAACCATCCACCTACCATTTGTCATATCAGGAAGCGACTACATATTCACGTACGTCGGCGCGAGCTGAAACAACAGAAATCGTCCATGGCCGTATGGAAGGCCAACTTCAAGCCGAAGATCGACATACAGCGAGCCCAGCAACTCTGGTCAAACACATGCACAAGGTGCGTTATAACTGATGTTGAAAATCAAGCCGTTTGCTTGGATGAGCCTGAGCTGTGCTGTACTCAGCCAATCAAACTGCATGAGTTTGACTACAAGCCCAGCAACTCTGGTCGAACATGTGAACAAGATGCGTTATTACTACATGTAGTAGAAAATCAAGTAGTTTGTTTGGATGAGCTGTGCTCAGGATCAGACAATCAACTACATGAGTTTGAATGATGGAACACTTGCACGAGGTTTGATATAATTTCAGTATAAAAACAAGCAGTTTGCTTGGATGAGCTGTACTCAGGCTCAGCCAATAAAACTGCATGAATTTTACTACAAGCCCAGCATCTCTGGTCGAACACATGCACAATGTGCGTTATGACTACAGTAGAAAATCAAGCAGTTTGTTTGGATGAGCTGTGCTCAGCCAATCAACTACATGATTTTGAATGATGGAACACATGCACGATGTTTGATATAATTTCAGTAGAAAAAAAAGCAGTTTGATTGGATGAGCGTCAACGCTGCTCAGGCATGTAACACACACTGGGCTAAAATTTGTAATTGAATACAATTTGTGTAGGGAATGTAGATTTAGGGCAAAAATAATACAAGACAATGCAATTATCTGTTTAATAAAAGTGATTTGTTTTCTTATGCATCTTCAATCGCCCTTCCTTTGGAGATGTTTACGTTTGAAATGAGCCATGCGGTTTTTGTACCTAAGATGTGTGATACCTTGGTCCTATTAATATATTTATACATAATGTACATGTATGTCCAAAGTTGACAAAATGTTTAGATCAAATACAGAATTCCGCATTTGCTCTGAAAATGTTGTCATTTACAGAAAATGTCACAGGTTCTGTAAATATATTTCCTGTGAAAGTTACACATCTTCTTGAATACATAATCATATGGCGTGTCTCATTTGTGGCTGTGACGGGAACAATTGGACTTATCGGTTTTGTGACTAGTGTAGCTCCAAATCAGCCTGTGCATTCGCACAGTCTGATCAGGAACTGCACTGTTCGCCAATCCATCAATGAAACACATGTCATGCTTCTAACAAGCAATAGAGATCGTTTTCAGGTTGTGCTATTTGATTAGGAGCTACACTGGTCGCAAATCCCACAAGCCCCATTTCTCCAGTCACGGCTACATTTTGCCCCTAGCAGATACATGGGTCCACACACCTGTTACTCAGTAGAACCTCTCTAATCCATACATATCTGGAGGTCATGTTGTTATCACACATCATATGTCTTGTTTATAGTGTTGTCCCTAGCTGACACGTGGGTCCACACACCTGTTACTCAGTGGAACCTCTCTAAGCCAGACATCTCTGGGGGTCCTGTTGTTATCACACATCATATGTCTTGTTTTATAGTGTTGTCCCTAGGTGATACGTGGGTCCACACACCTGTTACTCAGTAGAACCTCTCTAAGCCAGACATCTCTGGAGGTCATGTTGCTATCACATATCATATGTCTTGTTTTATAGTGTTGTCCCTATCAGATACATGGGTCCACACACCTGTTACTCAGTAGAACCTCTCTAAGCCAGACATCTCTGGAGGTCATGTTGCTATCACATATCATATGTCTTGTTTTATAGTGTTGTCCCTATCAGATACATGGGTCCACACACCTGTTACTCAGTAGAACCTCTCTAAGCCAGACATCTCTGGAGGTCATGTTGCTATCACATATCATATGTCTTGTTTTATAGTGTTGTCCCTAGGTGATACGTGGGTTCACACACCTGTTACTCTGTAGAACCTCTCTAAGCCAGACATCTCTGGAGGTCCTGTTGCTATCACACATCATATGTCTTGTTCTATAGTGTTTCTCGCAGGATTAAACAGGGGAATAGTAAGGCCAGAAAAACAGGGCACATTTATCGCATAAAACTTTGAAAACATGGTTGGGGATGGATTGTGGTATAGGGGTTAGAACACTTGACTTCCAATCCGGAGGTTGTGGGTTCAAACCTCGCCGTAAGCATGAACAATACTTTCATAGGATATCCATCCCACTGGGATGAGACTTGAAAACTTTGGTCCCATGTATTAGCCCTTAGCTATTTCTGGGACGTTTAACCCATACATTTTCACTTTATTTTTAAAACGGAGGCACATTCAATATTTTTAATATTGGTATTCACAAGATAAAAAATAAATTGATTTGAAAAGTTTTGAAAACAAATAATTAAATTTGGTGGATATAAAATTAAATTGTACATGCCTTTAGAAATGTACATGTGCAGTTGAGCAAGATTTTACAAATGTATTTTTTCTATCTTATTAAATAGGGAACAAATGATAAAAAATAAAACAAATTTAAAATTCACTTATTTGAGCTGCACCGTTTGCTTTTTTGCAGCTCAACTAAGTAAATTTTCAGCTTTGTTACAGTATTTTCACTACCCAATTTGATAATCACTGTGTATACTTCTAAAATATGTGACTAAAATATGTCAATACGCACTTTATCTGGAGTTCTTTTATTATTACCAGTAACAGGCCCGTAGCCAGACCTGTTTGAAGGGGGGTCTTTTCGAAGGTCCAAGGGGCCTGAGGTATCTAGGGGTCCGGGGGCATGCCCCCCTCCCCCAACGTGAAAATTTGAAACATAGGTGGTCTGAAACGTAATTTCTCCGCAACGGCTGAGCTTCTAACTGTCACCTTCCATACCCATTATTTATTTTGTTTTGCTGAAGAAGTGGACCTCGAGGCTGGGTGGGGGGGGGGGGGGGGGCGTCATCCGACCGCTCCGACCCACCTGGCTACGGGCCTGAGTAACCATCACAAAATAGTGTGTACAGTAAATGTAATGGCAACAACAAACATTCAATGTATATGATAAATGTTCACTGGCAAAGTATCTTGGATTACTAGGCCATATTAATAATAGTACCGATAACTATCACAAAGTATTATGTACAGTAAATATAATAGCAACAACCTACACAGAATGTATATGATGAATTTTCACTGGTGAAGTCTCTTTTGGATTATTACTTCATTATAATAATATTACCGATAACCATCACAAAGTACAATGTACAGTAAATGTAATAGCAACAACAAACATTCAATGTATATGATAAATTTTCACTGGCAAATTAAAGTCTCTTGGATTACTAGGCCATTATAATAATATTACCGATAACTATCACAAAGTATTATGGGGCCGCACGATTCACCAAAATCCTCCGCAAATCCTCATTTCCCCCCCCCCCCTATATCCTCCCCAAATCCTCATGTAACGACTCACTTACACAGTTCAAATTTATTTACCATTCCAAATGTGTATAATACTATTCATCTGTTTTTTATCTCAATCAATAAATCAATCAATCAACCAACCAATCAATCAACAATCAATCAATCAATCAATCAATCAATCAATCAATCAATCATTAATTCATTCATTCAATCAATCAATCAATCAATCAATCAATCAATCAACCAACCAACCAACCAACCAACCAACCAACTCAGCACATATATAGCTTTAAAATATGAACACGTCCGTAAATGTGAAGTGTCTATGCAGTACCTGTGTAAGTGAGTAATTAAGAGGATTTGGGAAGATTTGGGGATGATTTGCTGCATATCGGGCCCGTACTGCATAGACACTTGACATTAACGGACGTGGTCATATTTTCAAGCTATATGTGCTGAATTTGATTGATTGATTGAGATAAAAAAAAACCAGATGAATAAACATTTGGACATGTTGGAATGGTAAATAACTTGCATGTTTCAAATGACAAAAATGGGTCAAACAATATTTATCTCCCTTGCATTTATCTCATAATTTATTTTGGATGATCTCCCTTGGCTGCTAGAATGCCTAAGTTAAATTAAAACATCGAAATAAGACTCTTTTTACCATAAAAACGTATTCAAATCAGGTTCAATAACTTCCTAAGAACGATATTAAAAGGTTTTGAAACATATTAATTGGATAACTTATTAATTACATGAGGATTTGGGGAGGATTTGGGGTAAAATGAGGATTTGAGGAGGATTTGGGTGAATCGTGCGCCCGGTATTATGTACAGTAAATATAATAGCAACAACCTACATACAATGTATATGATGAATTTTCACTGGTGAAGTATCTTTTGGATTATTACTTCATTATAATAATATTACCGATAACGATCACAAAGTATTATGTACAGTAAATGTAATTGCAACAACATGCACACAACGTATATGATGAATTTTCACTGGCAAAGTCTCTTAGATTACTAGGCCATATTAATAATAGTACCGATAACTATCACACAGTATTATGTACAGTAAATGTAATAGCAACAACCTACATAGAATGTATATGATGAATTTTCACTGGTGAAGTCTCTTTTGGATTATTACTTCATTATAATAATATTACCGGTAACTATCACAAAGTATTATGTAGAGTACATGTAATAGCAACAACAAACATTCAAGTATATGATAACTTTTCACTGGCAAATTAAAGTCTCTTGGATTACTAGGCCATATAAATAATAGTACCGATAACTATCAAAAAGTATGATGTACAGTAAAACCCTGTAATAGCAACAACCTACATAGAATGTATATGATGAATTTCACTGGTGAAGTCTCTTTTGGATTATTACTTCATTATAATAATATTACCGATAACGATCACGAAGTATTATGTACAGTAAATGTAATTCCAACAACATGCACACAATGTATATGATGAATTTTCACTGGCAAAGTCTCTTACATTACTCTGCCATTATAATAATATTACCAATAACCATCACAAAGTACTATGTACAGTAAAAATGGTAAATGTAATAGCAATAACATGCATACAATGTATATGATGAATTTTCACTGGCAAAGTCTCTTAGATTACTCGGCCATTATAATAATATTACCAATAACCATCACAAAGTATTATGTACAGTAAAAATGGTAAATGTAATATCAATAACATGCATACAATGTATATGATGAATTTTCACTGGCAAATTCTCTTAGATTACTAGGCCATTATATTAATATTACCAATCACCATCACAAAGTATTATGTACAGTAAATGTAAGGGCAACGACAAACACCCAATGTAGTGTATTTATTCTAATGAACGTCCCCGGGGCTATGCAATTCGTGGGGATAAAAACATGGAAAATAAGATCAAAATATGTTATTTTCACTTACAAAAGCCGGTTTTTTTATGTGACAATAATATATTTAAATGCAAATATGAGAGGGGGCTACTATTACAAGAAATACGTTATACGATAAATGTTCACAATGTTCACAATGTTCACTGGTGAAGTCGCTTATGTCTGTGAAAGCTATGTTATTTCCAAGTAACCACAGGGGCGGATCTAGAGGGGGAGGGGGGGGGGGTCCGGGGCTGCAACCCCCTCGTTCAGCCACGGAGTTTACATAGATCACAGTTTACCACCAGTTGGAGTCTGAATTTAAATGCCGTAAAACACAGGAAAGTTCATTTCGAAGACGGCTAAAAAATAGAAATAGAACAACCCCCTAGTTGCGGACGGTAACTCTTGCAATTAATCCCGTACCGGCCGTAGTTAGCTACGGACGGTACGGGAGTAGATGTATATTGCAAGAGTTACCTTCGCAACTAGACAATTCCCCCCCCCCCGGTTCCCCAAATGCTGGATCCGCGCCTGAACCATCACAAAGTAGTATGTACAGTATATTTATTTGTATAAGCAAACATGAATATGTCTCATAAATTGCACTGCTGATGTTACAGGTACACGCCCACTCAGTAAGCACAAAATGTTCTTCATATATCTGAGACACCATCTGAGACATGTTTTAGTAAAATAAACATTCATTCACCCACGCATTGGTTGGCATTATTATACATTTTTTTATCAGACGTAAAATGTCCACACTGCATGACATGTCGGCGATAACCGTGTTTCCTTAACAGGTTAACAGACATTACTATTTATCTCTGTATTTATTTTTTGATGTGCAATGATCATACTTTATAGTCTGTCTATAATCAGGCATGGGAGTGGAATACTATACTCAATCCTGAAAAATTATTTGAGCAGCGGATTGCGCTGCGATTTGCTAGGGGGTCTGGGGGCATGCCCCCCACAATCTTTTTTTTCAATTCTAGATGCTCTGTGCTTCATTCTGATGTATATTTAGCATTAAATAGATCACATTTTCCCCTGAAAAAATATGCAATAATTAGGAAAAATTGGCAACATAATCCATTTCAATTGAAAATAATACTTGCAACAAGAAGTCAGTACATGTATAACAGGGATTCCGCTGGGGAAAATAAAAGAATCGCCATTTAAAAAAATTATTTTTTTCGAAAATTGTAATTTTTTATCGCCATTCTCAACGGATTTACAAGATTCACAAAAGTGGTCCCTGGGACCTCAAATCCGGATTTCAGGATTAATCCGGAAATTTCCCATGCCTGTATGATATTATTATTTCTTATATTTAAGGGTGGGAATTGGCTCAATGACCTTCCATACCCGGATATATAAGTCCATAAAGGCCGAATTTTGAAGTGTTTTATGTGATATATGTAAGTGCAGGACGGACAGATGTGTATAATTGTGTGCCGAAATGGGACACTGCTTAGGTCCAATACGGTCCTGTAATTCCGCGCAGTGTCCCGGTGCACGGGAGGCGGGAAGAAGAGAGGGGGTAACTGGGTAGAACCTGGCACCGGTGATGCAGAGCATAACGGGTCCCAGGTAGAACCAATCCACCCCTGGCGGCACTCGACACACACGTTGGTGCCATATAGTCGGTAAAAACACGTGCTATTTTCATCCACAGAGTTGCCACATCCGGACAGCTCCAAGGCAGGCCGAAGCCAGAAGCGGACAAGGGAAGGCAGAAAATTCGGCTGAGCTTGAGCTAACTTGCTGATATGGTTAATACTTGTTATAACTACTGGTTTACTTTCATACGAAAGTGTGATAACAGTTGCCTGGACATTCTGGCCTAACGTGGCAGGGACATGAACACCTCGGCTGCCCGTGGTGTTCACGTACCCCCATGTGTTAACACGTCGCCTGTCCCGCTGGTGCGTCTGGCCGCAACCGACTACGCACCAGACACCAAACACCAGTTAACAATACTAATATGTAGATGGTATATATATCTCACCCATGCGCATATTCAATCCAGAACCCGGTAACGGCCGCGGGATACACCCAGAGGATACACCCAGATAGGTGCCCGGCCCATCCGCTATATCGGCAGCCAGGCAAAGCCACACGGGAGTCACTCGGGAGTCACTCGGGTGTATGATATTATTTGTTCAGGTGACACATAATTAGTATAAATAACTAAAACATATCATGCCTCATTTGCATATGACAATAGCCTGATACCATAGCGCGTCACTATCAGTAAAATAAATATTAGTAAATGATTATATCTGCATAGTGACACAATTATACACGTATTTAATTCCTATAAAGAAGAGTGTGTGCCTCTTGAGTGGGCATGTACCTTTAAACATGTTACACTTACATGATTATTAACTATTACAGAGTATTACACGACCTCGTATCATAACAAAATAAAATGTTTAAAATTGCAATTTTTCTATGCATTCTGTATTTCTACAGGATATCGATAATTCTCAAACAACAAAAAAACTTGCCACTACAATATATACGCCTTAACACATTATTTCATTTGTTATGATACGAAGTTGTGTCCGACCTAGGAAAAAGAGCTGTAATTCGATATGATTTGCATAAATATGTTCTAGTTATGTTATTTTAGCAAGACAACAATAATTCTCAAATGAACATGTGCATTTTACGCCAAAATATTCACATTAGCGTTAATACAATCACGGATTGTGTTATGATACGAGGTCATGTCCAACCAAAGTCAGAAGCCTTGTTCATATATATAGAGTTATACCGATGAAAGCCGAAACACGCCGAATGCCTGTGCTTTTAACAAGCAACATAGACCATAATCAGGCTACACTACTTTGCTATTTTCAGCATTTTTAATTTGAAGTTTTATTTCCAGATATAGTCATGATGTATAAACACAAATTAACTTCAAGATGTAAACAATATATATTAACATTCAATAACATTAGTATTGTCATGTACCTTCACATGTGTCCATGTCAGTCAACATGCATACATACATGAATATATTTGAAAATATTAAAGGTACATGCCCACTCAGTGGGCACAAATGTTCTTTATATAAATTAAATAAGTGTATATTTGTGTCACTATTCCACCAGTTCTAAAAAATACGAGTGCCCGCTATACACCATTGCCCCAGGTATTGATTGGCGTTATTATACATTTTATATCAGACATAAATTTCCACACTGATATCCGGGGCGATAACCGTGTTTCCTTAAAATGATAACGACATTACTATTTTATTCTCAGTATTTATTTGTTGATGTGCAATGATCATACTTTATAATCTGTCGAAAATATTATTTTTTCAGATGACGCATTTAATTAGAATAAATAATTAAAAAATAGCATGCCTCATTTGCATATGAAAATAGCCTGATACCACCGTTAGACACTACCAGTAATTTAAAAGTAAATGTTACTGAATGATTATATCTGTATAGCGGGCACTCGTAATTTGTATAACTGGTGGAGTAGTGACACACTTATACACTTATTTAGTTCCTATAAAGAACATTTGGTGCCTACTGAGTGGGCATGTACCTTTAAAGGTACATGCCCACTCAGTAGGCACAACATGCATTTATATTAGAGACATCATCATTGTGTGCCTAATGAGTGGGCATGTACATTTAAAGAACATTTTGTGCCTACTGAGTTGGCATGTACCTTTAAAGAACATTGTGTATGTACCTGTAATATTGATTTAATATTGGTTATAAGGATTTGGTGCCTACTGAGTGGGCGTGTACCTTTAATGGTTATAAGGATTGTTGGAGAATAGTTGAGGCGAGAGGATAACATAGAAAAAGGAGAGAGAGACAGGACTTTGCTATTTCATCAAGAGCTACACTGGACCCAAATCACATAATATATAAGCCCCATTTCTCCAGTCACAGCCACAAATAACTACTGTCACGTTTTGACAAACTTTTGGCTATTAAATTCATTAAGTTTAACAAGTATTTAATTGTAAGCACTCTTTCATCAATAACAAAAAGTCACCCTCCCCAAAAAAAATATTTGATGAAATTGATTTTATCGAGAAAAAAATGATTTTCCTATGGGAATTTAAGATTGGGGCTAAAAATATATTTTTAACAAAATCTGGGTTTTTTTCGGACCGATTTTCAAAATCTAACTTTTGTTTTCTTATTTCCATCATTTTCAAGCTATCTTAGGTATCGGAGTCAATTTCCAAATTTTCATATTTCGACCCTCCTGGAGACCCTCCTCCCCCTTTTTAGCCCCCATGTTAAATTCCCATAGGAAAATATTTTTTTCGCAATAATATAAATATTGGATGGAATTTCATCAAATAATTTGTTTGGGGGCAGGTGACTTTTGTTATTGCTGAAAAAGAACTTACATTTAAAGATTTTTTAGATTTAATGTGTTTAATAGCCAAAAGTTTGTGCAGCAAAATGTGGAACAGACAGTATATTCACGTGTTACATGAAGGCGGGCGAGAAATGGGTATCGATCTGTCACCGACGCAGCCTCACACAATTGTTGACCGACACGGAGCCAATCAGACGGCTCGACAGTCAGAGAAGTAACATACTGGTCAAAACTCAGAATATAACCACAATCAGTGCAGATCCAGATGAGACGGCTCATTACGAGCCGGATCATCTGGATCTACACTGTTTGCAAACAGAGAGGTAACTTACTGGTCAAAAATCAGAATACATTCGAACTTCTCTAAACCGGACACCCAGACAAAACCCAATGTGATTGAGTTGGTGGGTTTCACTGTCTTTTGTCTACACTGGTAATGTATGTTCATCGTTGCAATGGTCATGCGCATGTATTGGGGGGCTCATATTCCTGAAGTACAGTGGAATCTCTCTAAACCGAAAACCCTGAGGATGTCCCCAGGGTGTCCGGTTTAGAGAGGTTCCCCTGTATAACCACAAACATGGCAGATCCTGATCAGACGGCTCCTTACACTGTTTGCAAACATTGGGAACGCGGTCGGTAGTGTTGAACGGGATACAACCCCGGGTTGGGTGGCAGGTGGGAGCGTGCGACGGGTAATTTAATAATTGGGGTTCATCCTTACCGGAATCCAGACTGGAGACCTGTTTTGGCCCTCACATACGTGATTGGCATTTTGGTAATCTGATTATATCCCTTATGTGAGTATTACGATTATTCGTAATCCTATTTAGGGGAAGGGGCCAAGTGGCTTTGGTGTGGTATGGACCTGGCACCAGGTCAGGTTATTCTGATTTATCTGAATATATTATTTTTTCAGTGTAAATATTCCGTTCTGATTTTGGGATCCCCCCCTTCCCCCCAATGCAGCAGGTCGTAGACACCAATACACAAACAAAACAACCCCGGGTATTTGGGCAGCTGGCCAAGACAAGTACCGTATGACAGAATATTCAGTAGGATTAGAATATTATATACTGTAATAACCCGAAACATTCGGACACGGGAAACATATCTAAATATCTTCCACAACAAAGAGAGTTCCAAAGTTTAGGGCTAGTATGGTTGTATTGGTAAGGTTATGAAACCATGAGATACATTTGGTCTGTTTTTAGTGCGAAGGACTCCTCGCAAACTTTAAACAGACCAACTATATTGTGAACCCCAGTAAACGCAGCAGCCCATGGTTTTATTACTTATATTTGCACTGCATTGTTTGATAGTTTTAAAAATGTAAATGAAAAGTCATGCAGAGCATGATGTTATTATCCGATCAAATCAGGGTTCAATATATGTCCACATTTTAGTAGTTACCGAATCTCAGGGAAAAGTCAGAGAAGTATTTATTTCACCTGAATAGTGACTACATAACCACATTCGAACAAAAACAAAATTTGACCATTTGGCGGCCATCTTGAATGACATAATAACTCCATTTTGAGAAAAATGATATGACAGCGATCGGCTGATTGATACCTTCGATTTGATATATTACATGACCACAATTGAACAAAATCAAAAATTTACATTTTGGTGGCCATCTTGAATGACATAATGACTTTATTTCAAGAAACATTATATGACAGCGATCGGCTCATCGATACTTTCGATTTGACATATTACATGACCACATTTGAACAAAATAAAAAATTGACCTTTTGGTGGCCATCTTGAATGACATAATGACTTCATTTTGAGACCAGATGGCCGCGGCCTTCATGTCGCGCCGTGGGGCTAGGCATGGAAACTAAAAAAAGAGATATAGTAGACGGAAAAAAAAAAAAGGAAAAAAAAAAACACCAAAAACCGGACACACGTACGTACGGACGTACGTCAAAGTGCCGACTATATCGCCCTTTCCGCAAGCGGGCGCGACAAAAACTTTAACCAAAAATTTCAAAGTAATTAGACCTTGCCATTGGGCACGGGGCCGCACGGGAGGGGGGGTAGAATGAAAATATAGATGATGGTAAACAGCCATGTGAAGGTTGAAGGTAATGGGCAAAGCAGGTGCATAGATATAGTACATGCAAATACTTTAACCAAAAATAAAAAAGTAATAAACCTTGACATTGGGCACAGGGGCCGCACGGGAGGGGGTAGAATGAAAATATGGATGATCTTGGGATTCGTCGTTCGAAGGATTTAACCTTTCCACGGCGGCCATCTTTGATTCAGGTCGACTTTCTTTTAACAACTTTGAAAAGGCTTCACCTAAGGACCATGCCGGTAAAGTTTGGTGTCCATTGACCAAGCGGTTCGGTAGAATATAATTGAAAATGTTGCCGGACGACTGACGGACAAAAAGCGGTAATGAAAATAGCTTACATAAGCTTTGCTGAGCTCAGGTGAGCTGAAAACATCAAAGTATATACAAACAAAAACATAATCTGGCAATTTTTTTAGCGGCGGGTGGGGATGAGAATCTATAAATTTATTTGTTATTGCCTAACCTCAGTTGACATTATTCAACCTATTGTGACTTGTAACTTAAGTTATTTAGAGCATGGTAGACTGGGTAGAACCAGTACTCTGCACTGTATGGCGTGGGGGTGGGGGTGGGGTGGGTGGGATCGCAGCATCGGTGCTCAATTTACAACAAAATATTCCGCAGTGAAATTACGACATCCTGATCTGGCGTTTCAATGTGCCCATTGTTCTTCAAACTCCGAGAAACCCTACTTTATAATAGTAATTTATCAATGATCATATAACATTTACACCAGGATCGAGCGAGCGGTTATTATTTTTAACCTTTCATGATTCCCCGGGGCCGGGGCTTTAACGGCAGCAAAAATAAAAGCCCACTATTCCCTGGCTGTGTGTGTGCGTGCGGGTATTTACAGTTACTGATGCATAAGTATAAAGGAATTAGCGATTTATAAAGTTTAACCATAAATAAGCAACAAAGGAACGAAAATTACAATAATGTCACCTCAGTCAGTGTCACCTCCACTCTACTTTATTACGGCCATTTTCTTTTGCCTTCTTTAGTTCCTAATTTAATCAAAACTTTCCCCCAAAACATCTGGCATCTAAGAAGGGCCGTAATGGCTCCAACCGGGGACCTCTGGTTTACCGTACCATCGCTAACCGACTGAGCTAGCCGGGCACGAATACACACTTCCTCCCCTCAGTGAGTTACGAAAATATCACGCTTTGTAACGAATAGAAGGCAAGCCGCCTAACTTTAGTTTACCGAACTCTTGTTAAAACGTTTATTTATAGCCAAATTGTGGTATGTCGCTATGTTTAAATTTTTAAACAGAGATTATGGCCAAAAATGAAAAAATATCCGTTGATGTAGTTTGGAAGTGATACAACAAATTTCGCGTTTGTAGATTACCGAATATAGCAGAAAAGGGTGGTTACAAACTTTTTCACAAACCAAATAATAACCAAATATGGCGGTAAAATTAAGAAGAATCTGTCATTTTGTCGCAATCATAGAACAGCGATGTTGCCGGACTTTAACGAATCAGACCTCAGACAGTTACATTGTATCTCCCTCCTGGTTAAATAACACCTACTGTGGGTTGGTCAGTCCGTCTAAATATAGAAGCTGAACACCTTTTGTTGGTTACTGGTGACCTCAGATACGTACATTGTATCTCCGTCCTGGCTAACTGACACCTACTGTGCGTTTGTCAGTCCGTCTAAATATAGAGGCTGACTACCTTTAGTTTGTTACTGGTGAACTCAGACACGTACATTGTATCTCCCTCCAGGCTAAATGACACTGATTGTGGGTTGGTCAGCTCTCCATTGTTAAGGAATGTTTCTATCTTCTGACAGTCTGTAGAAATGTGATGGATGTTGTTGGATTTCATACCGCATACGTAGATGGTGCCGTCCAGGTGGACAGCTAAGCCTACCGCTGCCTTCAAGTCGTCATTCCTGTATTCTCCCAATTGTTTGCCCTCCATTGTGAAGCATTTTACGCAGTCATGATGCGAGAAATATATATTTCTGTTACTGGGATGAAACACCATGTTTTTACAAGAAACATATTGAAAGGATCTACATATAGTCTGCAACTGGTTGCCGCCCATGTCTTGCAGAACGATTTCACTTGTTAGCCGGTAGCGGTAGTTTTGAAGTGTTAACATATTATGTTTACAAACGGCTAGACTAAGACAACTATGTCTTTGTGTGTCTATAGTCTGTCCTAGGGTCAATTTGTCTGACACAGTTAGAAACTGGATTTGTTTTTCATTTAGATTGTCTGGTAAATTGACAGCTATTTTGTTGCTGCTTACCTCAGCTATATTATGTGGCCTAGAAGACAAACTTACACAAGATGTCAGCCTGAAACTCCTGTCAAAGAGTTTAACCGATTTGTTTGCATGATCAGTGACTATAAGCCGGCCATCTGCAAGAGTATGAGAAGCAGTAACGTCAGAAGTGGTACTGTCGTTAGATTGATGTACATCGATTTCTCGACAAAGACACGGGCCATCCATTAGTTCCCCTATAGAGTCAATGTCCACCAGTTGATCTGCTAGCTTTCTATTTCTTGAAAAAACGCATGGCTTCACATGCAGGCCTTGTTTTGCAGAGGCAATTGATTTTTGACAATCTTGCATTAATATTTGAGCTTGCTGTTGCAACACAAAGAGTTTCTTTTTATGACCATTCTTTACACTGTCAGACATTTCCAGCTTGGCAGCTTCAAGTTTACCCAGATGATCCTTACTGAACTTGCGGGCATTATTTATTCGTTCTCTACCTTTCTTCATTGCTTTCTGTTTCTTTGATTCAGCCTTGTCTACTAGTTTATCTATATGTGCTAAAAGTTCATCTCTGTACATCTTGACTAAGCTCATGTATATATAACCGCTTTCCTCCAGTTTTTCTTCGGAGTTAACTGCTTCGAGTTCAAAATCATTTAGCTTATCTGTTAGTTCACTTAACATCTGCTGTAAACACTTGTTAGATGGTTTTGTTGTATCTGTCACGAGATCTGGAATATAGAGAATACCAGGTTAGTGTCTTTTGATATCAAGTTCATTAGTCAAGGCTAGGAAAGGCGTAGGACTTCTGAGGCTTGCCGAGGAATTCCAACCGTTTCTGAACCGAGCCTGATGAACTTGATATCAACATACAGTAGCCTGGTATTCTATTTATCAGGTAAAGTTTTATGGTTGAAAATTACCACAGATGACGTCATTATCTATGGACAGAACGCGGACTTGTTTACGTTACGTCATTACACTGACGTCATTCGGTTGCGTCACGTGACGTCATCCGACCAATGGAACGTCAGTTTTTACTTTGTTGTAATCCGGATATTTGTATCAGGTCGATGCCTGATACAACAATATGTTAAGAGTCAGCACGTATTCGGTCAATACAGGGCATGTTACCTGATATTCTAGTATAGGTATATGAACCGTTTCTGTTGAGCACATAATAGCCGGTGAAGTTGAATGTTTCACAGTGATTATTGCTGATGTTCCCAGGATGTGTCGTACATGTGCCAATCCGTTCATCGGGCCTTTTTCTTTGTCCACCAACCTCCATCTTTCACACGTTTGCTATGTCCTGGTGAAAATATAAAGAAGCTGTCTTGAGCGATGATTATAATTGAGCCGCCACGTGCGAAAACCGGGCTTAATGACAACATTTTCAGTTTTAACTTGTTCGCGTATTCTGAATTGTACATCTTTGAAAAGTCATATGCCGCAAAAATTATCAATGTATCCCAATTATTTTTCATTTTAGAAGTATTTTATGACGCGTGGTAAAAACGTATATGACGTTTTAGATCAAATGACGTAGAAATTACGACGTTTTTGTCAACGGCGTATACAAGGGGTGTTGATAAAATGCCCGGACAACCGACGAAAAAGAGTGACAGTGTCAAAGAACGACAGTTAGGCGACACTGTACAGCGCCTCAAGCATTTGTAAGTCATTGATGCTGCGAGGAACTCGTGCAAGTATCCTTGCTAAAATATTTTGTGACGACACCATGGCCATAACGTCAAACATGGATTCACGTTCAGTGACGTCACAAGTACGTTGCGTCACGTCATGACGTCATAATATGTGTACTGAGGTACAAGGCATCCCGTCTTATATTAGTGAAGTTTCAGTAAGTTATCATGTTCCGTTTTCTGTTCACACTTAATGTTAACTGACACCAATGCACGTAAATGGGAGGGGAAAATGTAAACTTTTACGGCGACGTTAGACAATTTGAATCGTCGTTTTTCCGACGTCGTTTACCACTTTTCATGACGTTGTCATTAAGCCCGGTTTTCGTATGGCGCGGCCCATATGTAGAGGATCTTAAACGAGTTTCCATTTATTATGAGTTTTATGAAACGAGTCACGCACAATTTATATGGAAACTTGTTTGAGATTCTGTTTATCACATGACTTTATGGGTTTTGTGACCAGAGCAGATCCAGATCAGTCTGATCAGGATCTGCACTTTTCGCCATTCCATCAGTGATGGACAAATTCCATCTTCTAACAAGTAATATAGATCGTTATCAAGCTAGATGAGTGTGCTATGTGATCAGGAGCTACACTGGTCACAAATCCCATAAGCCTCATTTCTCCAGTCATGGCAACATTTCACTGACG
>JAQRGA010003166.1:0-10829 GCA_029237695.1 Conchocele bisecta | reverse complement strand
TCTTTGGGAAAGATATGAAGAAAACCAATCATTCAGGGGGCCAGTGATGCCAATGGACGAAAGTTTATATAGGAGGCCTCGGTGCCATACTCTATCGAAGGCCTTGGAAATGTCGCAAAAGACAGCACGGACTTCCTTTCCTTCGTCCAGTGCTTTGCATATGTCATTATATAGAAATGCCAACTGATTTACAGTCGAATCTCCTCTTATAAAACCAGACTGGTAGCATGTAAGTTTATTATTTGTAGTTATAAAGTTATATAAGTAATTGTATATGCATCGCTCCAAAAGCTTACCTATGCAACTGAGAAGTGATATAGGCCTGTAGTTATGTGGACTTGATGGATCCGACTTCTTAAAGATTGGAGTAACATTGGCTAATTTCCATGGGGAAGGGAAGAAAGATTGAAATATTTAGAAAGGGGAGTAGATAGTTCCCGTGCGCCTTCGCGTAAGAGTCGCGGACTAATAAGGTCTGGACCGCTAGCTTTTGATGGATTTACTAAAGCTATGGCGTCAATGACGTCTGTTGGAGAAATTGAGATGGTCGAAAGGCTATGAGGTGAATGTGGTGGGGTAGAAGGCAGGATATGCCCACTGTCGTCGATAGTCGATTGTTTTGAGAAGAACCTATTCAGTAATTCTGTTTTGTCGTCGTCCGATGAGGCATCGATGCCGTCGTCTATCAATGTTGGGATTGTTGTTGATTTATTGTTAGATTTTAATTGCTTAGCGAGTTTAAACAATGTCTTTATGGGAGTATTTGGATCATTAACTTTCTCAGTAATGTTAGTATCGTATCAGACTTGCACTTTCGGATTAGTTTAGTTACTTCGTTTCTCAGTTTTCGAAAAGTGGCCCATACGGAATCGGTGTTGATGCGTTTCGATTTTTTATGAGCTCTATTGCGTTTCCTCATCGCTTTCCTGATAGTGTTGTTGAACCAGGGGATATCGTTCGGCCTAATTGTGACTAATTTATTTGGTATAGTTTCCGATGCTGCTTTGGAAATGGAGTTCGAAATAGATTCTGCCGTGCTGTCTAAATTTTCGCTGCTAAGAATTTTTGCCAGTTGACTGCATTTAGTTTTTCTCTGAAAGCATCGTAATTGCCTTGTTCATAGAGCCATATTTTTCTTTTGTATGTAGCTGTTTTATTTTTTTGGGATTTTAGAATAGCAACTACCGGGCAGTGAAATCTGACTAGATCAGGAATGAAAGGGTCTGCAACAAAATTGTGATGATGTGTCTCGCTTGTTTGACAAATATTAGGTCGATTAGAGAACAGGAGTTTTCAGTAAAATGAGTGGGCGTAGAGTTTAACTGTTGTACGTCATAAGAAGTGATGAGCCTGCTCATTTTATTATTATGTGAAGACTGTATATTTATGTTGAAGTCCCCAGTAACAATACTGTTGTCACATACTTGATTGAAAGCGCGGTCAATACATTCTTCTAGTAAAATCCAGTGGCTATTGTTTGAGTCTGGTGGTCTGTATATGCCACCTATTAATATTTTTTTCCGATTTATGTGTAGCTCAATCCAGAGAGATTCAATACCATTTATTTCTAAGCCTAAACGCCGTGAAGAGTGTAAGCCTTCTTTTATATAAATCGCTACTCCACCACCATGTCTATCTGGTCTGTCGCAACGGAAAGGGTGGTTAAATTTAGAGATAAGTAGTTCGTCGTCAGTCGTCGTTTTGTGAGAGCCATGTTTCTGTGAATATAATTACGTCATATGGTTGTGCTTCGATTTGCAAAATATCTAATTTTGGTTTAATACTTTGTATGTTCAAGTGCATAACACTGATACCACTGTTAAGTAGGTCTGTATATGAGTCTGTTTGATAAAGATGAGGAGTCCATATTGGAGCTTGACCAGGATTGGGATGAATATCGCCAGATTGTAATAACAGGAGTCCTTGTATATTGGCCGAGTACGACGCATGACATATATGTATACACTCTGTGTTGGTGCTGCACCAGGAATCGACTGCCTCCCGCTGCTGGCACACGGAAACACCAGACCTAGTTGCTATGGGACCAGATCATGAATTATAACATAATATGAGGCTTCCGTGCACCAGCGCTGTGCGAAACGGACGGGCGGTGAGGGGCGGATGGGATGACGTGAATATTTATTGGGTGACGTAGGTTCGCAGAGGTGTCGCGTACTATGCATGAAAAAAATATAACAAAACAACAGAGCTGATATGAAACCCATCTTCCGGGGTCTGAGTGGGATAATAGGACGCATGTTCTATTTTTAAAAAAACTATTGGCATGATTTTTTCTGCATGTACATGATACAAGTTGTAAGGAAAGTGATTCGATAAACATGTATAGTTTGAATAGACTGCATGTCATTGCGTAGTATCCCTGTGGACAATATCTATATAATTAGAACGTTAATGAAATAGACACAATCCACGTTCGCCTGATTCTGTGTGGAGTAACTGTGTCGGTCATATATAGCAATGTGGTGTTACCTCCCTTGTATATCTACATGTACAGTACCGCCAATGGACATCTAAATAGTAATTATCGGTCGACACACTCCTCGCGGGCTTGACCTATTAATGAATGGGTTTCCCGTGCCGTCGTCTAATCGGGCTACGCGCATGACATAGTCTGTGTCAGTGATGCATTTACATCGATATTTGGAACTATTACGCCTAAAGCTATACATGCAAATAGAATTTATTTTATATGCATGTCTTTATAGTGCGCAGTAATCAGATGGATTCTAAATATCGAAATCACATGTATATTTATTAGAAGTACAAATACGTTTGTAATGTACACGCTTGGGTAACGATATTTGCTTGTTACGCATAGGTGGACACATCAGGGATAATAAGCAATGACGCGCAAGGATTCCCGGCGATACAAAAGATTTTAGCAATACAAATAGCCCTTACAAAAGTGAAATTATTAAGCTGATGACCAGCGTAGATATATCGTCACAATTGTCGAGCGCCGCGACAATGTGCACCGCTAAGGCAGGATGCAGTGAAGACTATGGCCATGCTACACATCATGTAGCCATGGAGACTGCTGGCCGGTTAATGTGCTGACGTACATAACATTAAGCCGGTTTTATGCTGTGCGTGGTACACTTCTAGACACTGTGCATGTGCATACGTGATGAGTTTTACATGTTGTCAGTGTTTTCATGCAGCCTGATCAGGTCTATACTAGTTTGCGCGTTTAATGGTGCTCCGTGTGATGTCAAGACTACAGTAGTACACAAGATAAGAACACACCAAGTGTAGTAATGGATTTGTCAAGGCATTGAATCTACACATGCGTATGAACATACACGGTACATAATAATGCATGTGGCCTACTAATTATACACGAATAACACCGGTCTTGATGGTACTTGGGCTGATTTGTGTCCCCCTGCTCCTTTACTATCGGATGTGTTCTGTGACCATTTATCGGGACATTCTCTGGCAAAATGGCCCATTCTATGACAATTGAAACACTCTATTTCTCTTCTCTCTGTCCGTCTATTGTAGTTAGACTTCTGCTGTTTTTGGATTCTGTCTTTCTCTAAATCTTCAACACTCTGCAGTAGTGTTTCTATAATTTTCTGCCGGTTTTCTTGCCCTAACTGTCCTTTTGTGCCCTCTGAAGAGACTTGTGATCCAGCGGACCTCCCATAATGTCTGTACCTTTTGTCTAGCATCCTGTTGACTGTATCTAAATTACGGTCATCACGCCTCTCGTACTCGTCAATCCTGTCGTCTTCGATGGTCCTTCTAGTACCCCGCTTGCTATATTTCTGGTCTCCACAATTCCTGGTCTGTATAAAATTAACAACGTGAAATACGGCTTTGTCTATTGTCTCTGGCTCCTTGTGATACTCCACTTCAAATCTAACTTCTTCATCATGTAGCCCGTCTAACAATCTTCTCACCAGATCTTCATTCCTCGTTCTTCTGTCTCTGTAGCCATGCCCTTTGTCATACAACATCTTCAGGTCTGCTGCAAAATTTTCAGCTATTTCTCCATATTTCTGTGACCGCTTACTAAACTTTGCTGCATAGGACCGTGCTGTGTGAATAACGCGATATCGGCTATTTAGCTCCTCCACTAGCTGTTGGTAACTAGACAAGACCCGGTGGTAGCTGTGAGAAAAACAAATTCACTCGCCTGTCACTCCAATCTCGGTAACAGCTGGTCTAGTTTGTCATCGTCATCCCAACCATATCGTGTAGCTATCGCCTCAAATCGCGCTACCCAAACATGCCAATCTTCCTTACCAGTAAAAGCTGGTATTTTAACAGTATTATGCTGTTTTGTACCTGAAGGGTGACGTCTATATGGCTCTAAAACTCGACTCCTTTCTTGGACCCCCTCATGGCCGCACATTGGGTAACCCCTATGTACCCCTCGTGAGTTGCAGTTCATGTTATATTCATACTGGTAGGAATTGCAGTCAGCATCATTATTATTGTAGTGAGTGTTGTCTGCAGGTCTAGATACATAGCCCCTTGTCTGGTCATTAAATTGGCGATGTGCACCTTGTTGCCCTCTGATGTAGTCACCAAATTGGTGGTGTGCATCCTGCTGTTGTCTATCACTTCTGGCCACATCGTTAAATTGGTGGTGTGCACTATGTTGCCGAAAATTGCATCTGGGGTGATCAACAAATTGATGGTGTGCACCCTGCTGTTGGAAATTGTCTCTGATCGACCCATCATTGTTTTGGGGGATATTGTGGACTACAGAGGTGTGACTGGTCCCACCATCAGGGCATGGTTGTTTCATGGACTTCAGCTCCAAGACGACTTCCTTCAATACCCCTGCAACATTTGACATCATCACCTCTAGCCCCACCGTAGCTTGTTTGTCGCAGTCTTGCTGATTTCCAAAGGTTTCATAGACCGATGAATCACCCAATCCAGTAGAGTTGTGAGATTGCCTGGCTTCTGACATGGCACTATCAGTTGCACCCTGACCCCGCTTAGCCACACTCATCTCTAAATCTGTGTGGTCTACAGATCTACTACTTGCAGCCAAATGTTCTCCACCCTAAATGCCGGTATTGAAATAAACTTCACACTCGCTCTCGCCTTCAAATAGATCGGTTCCATCTAATTCCATCATAATAATATATTATTTACCACGTAAATTTATTTCTTCTGGGTTCGTATCACTAGGTCTGTAATTTATACAGATCTCACAGCTATTCCACCATAAATGTGATGCTCAGTCTGATGGAGTGTGTAGGTTGGAGAAAATTGGGTGGGTAGTTCAGGGGATTTTGTCAAGAATAACAGTGAACAGTTCAAATATTTATTTGTTCTGTGTCTGTACACACAGGTACAGCTGGGAGCTCACGGAAATGGTAATATATTTCCAGCTGTACTTACTATAGTGGTTAGAGTGAAAAAGTGTCGATGGGAAAGGTGAAATTTACAATTTGGAAATTTGGGAGAAAACTGACAGAGTGGCTGCCTCAATATCTTTATCAGAATTGAGCCCCTGAATCAGGAAACGGGGGGTTTATATACCATCCTGTCACTGTATCACTCTTACATAGCACCGTACAACACCATGAGAAAAACAGGAAATTCTCCACAAACTTGAATGAAAGTCCCCAAAAAGAGTATTATGAGACAATTGATAATGGTCAAATTAGGTAAATAACTCACTATAGTTGACCAATTCTGTGTTATGTCAGGAAAATATGTAAATATTAAATATTAGAATGCTCTGACGGTTCGTTTTGGTTACTAGGACAAATTTATCCCAAGATGCATCAGCCGGAAGTGAATCACCCACTAGAATAACAGCATGTTGTTCTTGTGTTGGCACATTATATGGGAAATAAAGTGGATTATCACTCTGGATTGCAGTGCATTGTAACCTCTAAAGCATGAAAATGGTCAGAACAAATACAATCATATGGTGTAGGTACTCTACTGAACAGAATCGAACTATAATTGTCACTTTGAATATCAGACACGAAAACTCATTACACAGCCTCAGGTGAGTGTTCCATAGTTCAGAAAGTATGTCTCTTTTCATTGCAAGGGTATTACAATATTTCCGTAAATTACGTATTTACTATTCCGTATTTACTTTGACAATCCCATGCAATTTCTTGTCATTTACGACAATATCACAGTTGTTGTATGGAACTGTACGGTGCAAAATTATAAGGTACACGATCATGTGACTCGTCTCATTTATTTAGTCTCCACGATACGGTTCAAATGAATGATCAGAACATATATACTGTTAGGAGATATGAAAAAAACACGCAAAGTCCGAAGACTCTACGAACCACGGTGGCACGATTGAGATATATTGTATTTATCGCTACTAAAATCGTTGAAGTCTAAAAATGTAGTCACATCACGAAACTGTGCACGTGTGTCCAATTAGAGAATTATTATGTATAGATCGGCAGGCCGAGCATGTGATTTTATGACCTGCCATAAAACAGTCGATGCAAATTTAACCTCAAACAGTATAGACCCTGATCAGATTACGCTAGGGGGCTGCATTGGTCGCAAATGCAGATGGTGAATTTTAATGTGAAATAGAAAATGTGTTACATCCAATGAATAGGCATTTCTAAATGTACCGTTGAGAATTTTATTATCACGTTGAGCTTATACATTTGCTAACAAATCATAAACAAATGAAATGAGAATTGCTTTTTCACGCCTTTGATAGATTTTAGAGGTCATGCCGTTATCTCTTTCTTATTCCTCCATAAAAGTATATGTTGCGGTCACTCATTTGAACCGTATCCATGCGAATTTCCAATGAGGAACACAACACAATTTATTTTAGGAATATGCGGATTTACATTTCAGTTTTGGTCACCCTGTAGTATCTATATATTTCATCATTACCCATACTTACAGATTCTGTTTATTTTCTGGAGATAATCATTTCCACGGTATAGGTATCTGGCAGAACCTCAACATTTGCAGTTGTAGAACGATTTCGTTGAAAATATTCTCTTGGCAATGTTTCACCCTCGTGAAGAGTTTTTGTAATTAATAACTTCAGATCGCATACGTAAAGTTGTCGAAGAAGCTATGATTAATGTGATTAATATGATTCATGTGATAAGTTAACTGGGCTCATCGGGTCAAGAACACGTTGGACGAAGCTGGCCTATCAGATAATCGGACGACAAGGCAATACCACTCACCCTAATCAAATAGCGTTTAATTGATCAATTATCCCAGACCTAGCATTAATTAAGATTACCAGCGTGTGATATTGAGAAAGGATTCGATATTAAATTATAGTTCATAACTGAACATGTCAAATGTAATTTTCATACTCTGCTCTTTACCTTGTTGAAATGGTGATGAAAAGTCATCTGTGCAAATGCTATTAAATTTTCATTTTCATTATCTGACTCATAGCCTTGTCTTGTTGGCAAACCAAAAAGAAAAAAACACACTGCCAATCAGTACAGATCATCGATAGACAGCATCAAATTTCGATTCGTCAAGTGTAGATACTGATCAGATTTTTACAGTTGTACAAACACCGTTATCGATTGTAAAGTTCTATACTGGTTTCACTTACCACCAATGTCAAGTAGTCCTACCTGATCCTATAATAGTTTATTGATTAATTAGCAATTTAAAATACATAATTCACGGTACAGATTATTAAAAACTGAAACTATTATTTGGATAGAAATGTTTGAAAATAGACACATTCTTATTCAATATTTATTTATTAAAACGTATGTCGACGAACCAAATAATGTGAGCAAATGTTTTATTAATCACCACGATTTTCTATTCGTCCGTCCATATGTCTATCCAAAAGAGACAAATACTAATTAATTATTGATTGGCATTGATCTTGATTTCAAGATATGACACATGGTATTGTCACATTTAAGCACACGTATACTTGTAATTTAAAACGAACATAAGAGAGAACAAATAATTTAAAACTCGTTGTCCAATAAAGTATACGACTTAACGTATATTTTACAGTCAGGAAAATGCGAGAATTTTGAAAAGTTCGATTCTTAAATAAAAATGGACATATAAAGGCATAAACTTATTATTAAGATGTAAGTATCAAATTAAAGAAGGAAACATATCTAAATTGTCATATGCTATACTAGAATGTACAATATAGATAAGTGTGCTATAAAGTTTGGTAAATGTAGACGATTTTGTTTTGTCGCAATATTTTGTATATAGCATATAAGGCGCAAATCTCTTGAATAAAAACTTAAATGGACATAGGAAAACAACTTTCTATTATTTACATATGTATAACCATATGAAGGATAATACTTTATACATTGATGCCTGATGCTATAATAGGATGACATTTCAAAAATAATGATGTTATAGACAATTATCCAAAATATTGCTATATGTTTCCATATAAAATCTTGACCAGGTAAGCAGGCAGACTGCCTCGATAACAAGGGGAGTAACTGGCCATGCTAAGCCAGGCATATTGGCGAAATAGTCCAGTATGGCCAAACTAATTTTAGAGTTATCTCCCATTGCTTTTTGCACACTGATTTCTTGTTCGAAGCATTACTCGAATACCCTTCGGAATATGTTCACTAAACTTCACACATGCATAGGCAATGACCCAAAGATGTGTAGCGCATGAGAATGATTACTCTTTTCTCACTAATTTTCGAGTTATCTATCTTTTTTTCTCTTTTATTGTGCACTTATTTCATGTTCGGATCATAACTCTTATACTCTTTGGTATATTGTCATGAAACATGACATATGACCCAAAGGTGTGTTGTGCGCAAGAATAACATGTCTTGCCTCACTAACTTATCTTCCTTTGTTGTTTTTGTTTTGTTTTCACACACTGATTTCTTGTTTTTAGCATAACTCGAATACCCTTTGCAATATTCATGAAACTTCACACACGCACAGACATGCAAATGGTGTGTTGCACACCATGATGATAGCTCTTGCCTCACTCATTTGTTAGTTACCTCTCTTTTCCTCACAGACTGATTTCATGTCAAGGTCCAACCACGCTAAATCATCAGATATTCATGTGCGGAGTAGTACGTTACAAAAAGACACTCTTTGCTTGCAGAAACCAGTCAATCGATGCACTAATCTTCTTCACAGGCATACACAATTATGCATCATTTACATCAGTTTCAAGCATATGCTTTGTGATTATTTTGTAAGTCGCATCATGTTTGTCATGTGTGGCAGTTTCAATTTCAGCCGCTGACTTTTTGCGGACTGATTTCCTGTCAATCCAACACTTGATTACTCTTTGGAATATGTTCATGATATTGTACACTTCCTACAAATGTGTGTCTCATGCAAGAACGACAACTGTCACTTTACTAACATATTAAATTGTCGCCCTTTATTTTGTTAGTGGCTGCCTGTAGGCGGGGAGGGGATTTCACATGCGCTTGTGCACAAGCGTCGATTTCTAATTCAAAATGTTTGCTGCATGACCACCAGTTGATCCACAGAAAGGTGGACTAAAATGTACATAAATAATGTGTTGGACACTTTTATTTTATTTTACAGCAGCGGACCCACATAACGGTAGACTAAAATGTACGTAATTTCTGTGCGCTGGCCATTTTTATTTCATTTTAATGACTGACTTTATAGAATATGACATTTTGTTTAAAATGTAGTAGCATCATACATGTGACTGAATATCTCTATAAAGAATAACTGACCCTGTTCTTGTTAGTGTATATTATACAGAACATTTAGTTGCCACATCCGCAATTTTTGTTTGTACATGCTATCGGAGAGTTTCACCACTTGGAGCTTTCTACAACTACAGCAATTAATATGGCAGAAATTATAATACAATTGGTGAAATATTTCCAAGATATATATGACGATAACTTCCTATAAACATTACTTTAGCGGAATACTCAAAACGCAGGATGTCAGAGCGTTTCTGCCATCACTCACAAAATATACAATGCACCATTTTTGCAATGTGTAAACTGTCTAACTGATGAAAAGTCTAGTATTAGAAGTACATCTGCCACAAGCAAAAGCAAGTAGACAATATTGATACTACACACATAGGTAACTGCTTGCAAGTCAATGAATTGTATACAGTATGTATGGTAATAAAGTTATATATTTACTGCACTGTGTATTGTTAATTACTGTTGAACAGTCGTTACTGAATTCTCAAACTTTTGAACAAAGGTTAAAAAAATCCTTCAGATATCAGACACTGTATAAAGATTTGATGAAAACAACGAATACCACGCTGTTCGCTGATGTCTACGGATCATGTCGTACCAAATTGTATGTATGTGTTTGTCATATTAATAGTAGTATGTGTCAAAAGCCACAATAGGTAAAAGTGTATTGGCGTCACATATGGCATTACGTTTAAGTACAGTAGTTGCATTGTTCGGTAAAGCGTGACGTCACAGGATGCGACCATACCAATAATAGATGTGCAACTTAATGTCAATCGTAGTATATAATTCTACAACCCATGTGTGGAAAGTGAAAAATAAAGAAGGAACTCAAAGTATGCGCTCTATTCGGTATCCAGACATCAGTGGTATTAAACGAAAAGTTAATTTGAAATAGGAATGGATATTCGGACTATATATTTATATGCATCGATGTACTGCATATCAATTGTCTTGTACATGTATCTACACAGCCGGGGGCTCGTGAAAATGTCATTGGGATTGAAACGATGTGATGTATTGGTGCTTAACGGCCTATCAATAGCTTAGGTCATTTAAGACCGTGTGGATTGGAAACGATTACCAACGAAACACGAGCGGAATTTTAACATGCCAACTAAAGGTTGAATGTAACTCTGCTTTTAC
>JAQRGA010000316.1:0-39193 GCA_029237695.1 Conchocele bisecta | reverse complement strand
GTTTGGATAGGTTATTGACTAGTTCGCCCCGAGTTGTTTGCAGAACCTTATCGAGTCCCCGGAGTTCGCGAAGAGGTAATGGTGGGTCATACTTCGTGCCGTTTATTTCGTTGACCGTGGTTCAAACGTGTTAATAGCGTCGGTGGCTACGCGAGGGATCTCGCTGAGCTCGATCGTTTCTATAGTGGCGGCCGTCTTCGCCATCGTTTCGTCGGTAGACTGTAGGGTTTTTAACATTTTTGTAGGCAGCGGCGCCCGAATGTCGTCGAGCACTCCGAGAGCTCGAGTGAGGAGTACTCCATATCGCTTCAATGAAGAGGCGCTGAGGAACTTTTTGGGTCGTTCTTGTACGTCAGCAACTTCCAGGTATTGCCCCATTTAACCCACAGGTCTCCTCTTTTAGTGCTGCGGAACTGCAACGGGGCATCAATGTTCCGTTTAGACACTATACTCTTCCACCGTTTCACCAGAGCATCCGTTACCTCGGTAGACGCCAGCTCATTCTTGGAGATCCCCTCAGGAATCTTGCGACCTCCGCCCGCCCATGCCGGAGTTTTGGATTTGGCCTCCTACGTTTCGAAATGTGTACTCGCCTCGGGCGGGTGCTCTATGAAGGACGTTTCGCCGAGCATATTATCGAAGACATTATCACCGTCTAAGCCCTCTCCGGGGCTATATGGATCGACATCATCATCATCATCATCATCATCGAGGTAATCATCGAGGTAATCGTCTCGGTCGCCCATAGTGCGATCGAATTCGTCCATGCCAATATCGAGACCAGCCATATTTATAATTTTCTTAAAATTAATTATTATATTAAAGACAAAACAATACAGGTTTAATAGTTTCAATAAAATTAATTATGTCTTCGAGTCAATACGGTCGCAAACTCAATCCATACCGCAGACTGCGTGAGCCCCTCGGGGCAAAAGGCGTGAGACAGAGTGTCGTTATACGAACAACCCATCGACGATCGACCAGAACCAGCAGCTCTTAGTCCGCTTCCCCAACCTCGGAACTCACGACGTCATTGTGCCGGGTACTGTTCGCCTCGCTTTCACTATTTCGCTAATGTCGACGGACGCGGACCGAACCGTCGTTCAGAACCTGGGTCGCGCCATAGTCAAGAAGACTATGATAAAGATTTCTGGTAATGAGGTGATGTCGATCGATGACAGCGACGTCTACCATTGCTACCAGGACCTGTGGAAGACGGCACAAGAGTGCGAAAATGCTGTCTATCAGGGTATTGACACCAGCCGAAATAGGAACGTAACCAGACTTAGAATCGGGGCTGGTAACAAGGTAGATGGCAACGCGAGCGACAACGCGGTCGCGGCGCTTACGGCAACCGCTTCTACATCCCGCTCGACTTTGAGTTGCTGGAGAGCCACATGTCCTACTATCAGAGTGCTTTGGCTGACCGCCTCGAATACGAACTAACGTTCAACGACTACGGCCGAGTTATCATAGCCACCGACATGTTATCAACGTATACGATCGATAATGTTTCGCTGGAGTACGACATGGTCACGATGCCCGAACTCGCGCGATTGATCAGAACACAGTACTCCGGGCGCGTTGCCATACTTTACGACCGAGTTCTTCGCCATCGCAAGATGACGAAAGACAAAAGCGACACATTGTGGAATATTAATGTCAACGTACCCGCCCGCTCGATGAAAGGTATACTGATGCTGTTCGAGGAGGCTCAGGTAGCGCTCGGTGTTAGAAAAACCGACAGATTCTATAACCCCAAAATCACGAAGGTAGAGGTGACGATCGAGGGAGTCCCCAATCAACTCTACAGCGCGGGTCTTCGCGCGCACCAGCAGTGGATGAAGTAAGAAAGCAGTTTGCTGCCGGCTCTAAGCGCTCTCCGGAGGTTGCATCAGTTGCCAAAGACCTGCAGCTATCGGCCGTCTCACTCGCGGAGTTCCTGAATACCAAATACGCGTTATGGCTAGACATGCGAGCCAGCGACGATGACCAAATACACGATAGCGGACGCCAAGTTGAGAACGCTAGTGAGGGTGTGACGATCCAGATAACCAAAGAGGCGGACGGAGCCGGGCCATTGAACGTGTACTTATATATAATTACAGACGCACAACTCAACATCGAAGATGGTCGATACGTATCAGCGATCTACTAATTCTAAAGAATTAATTAAATATCAATACCAATTCACGATTGGAGATGCTCACTCTGCCATAATATGTGGGCAGACAGGATGTGGAAAAACGGTTTTCATCCTCGGACTTACTCGAGGGATCCTACCGCGATGCCTTTCGTCACATTGTGATCCTATGTCCCACTGTGCGGCACAACGATACTTATCAGCGGTGCCCGTGGATATGGACCGACCCTGAGGTATACGTTATTGACCCCGGTGATAGGCTTCACGATTGGTTGCGTGGTTTATACCAAATATTTCAGGGCGAGCCCACCCTATACATGATTGACGATTGCTCAGCCAAGGCGGCGATGACCAAAAAGAAGGACATGCTCTCCGAGCTAGCATTTTCTGGCCGCCATGCGAGGCAAAGCGTATGGATCTCCACTCAAAAATACAACGCCGTCCTCAAGGATCTGCGCGAGCAAACGAAATGGGTCGCCCTCTTTCACTGCAAGGACCGAGACTCATTCGATGACTGTCTTAGAGAGAATGACGTTATCCCAACGCGCGAGGAGCGCCTGGAGGTTCGACAGATGCTTTCCGAAACTAAGCACGCCAAGCTTCTGCTAAAGACTGATCAACCAACTGCTTATAAAGTTATCAATTAATTAATAATTAATAATTTTGAAAAAATTAGGAAAATTATAAAATTAGGAAAATTGCAAAGTAATAAGCTATTGCAATGCTTAACAATGCTTAGCAATTGCTGAATAATGCTGAACAAATGCTGAACAAATGCTGAACAAATGCTTAACAATGGTTAACAATGTTAACAATTTGGTGCTCCGCTGCGAGCTTTGTTGCGAGCATAATGGTGATCATAAGTATCGGGTGGTGCGCTTGGCAATATGTTAAAGTGATGAGACTTGTTAGAATAGTTAAATTACTAATTTTGAAAAAATTAAGAAAAATGAACTGCGACGAACTTCTCGATCAGCTAATGGAAGAAACATCAACTCCGACTGCCAACAATAATGATCCGACAGAGCAATCGGGATCGGGGGTTGGTATTGGGTTGAGTGCAACGACTCCGAATGAAAATGAAAATGCGGCGCGACGAGAGCGGCTAGCTGCGCTGGTTGCTGGGGGACAATCGGAGCATTATCTAGGTAGCGTCTCACAGTTTTTTCAGGTGGATAAGATGTCAGATGCGGAGATCGATAAAATGTATGCGCGATACGAATCCAAATTGGGAGCGGAGATGACAAAAACTCTCGGATCGGCGGCTATTCATTTGTACGCTACCACCGTTAGTATACTTCTCCCTATACTAAACACCGAAGGGTTGATTCACGATCTAGAGACTGACCCTTTTATAGGACACACTCTTAGAACAGCCTGCTGCTCAATTTATCACAAGTTTGGAATGTACTTAGCTCCACTGACAACCGCGTTGACCACGGGTAAACACTGTCAATTTGGACATATATGCCCACGAACTATAAGCTCTGAAAATGATGACACAAGACACACCCACGAGAGTGACGGAGTTGAACCAGATTGTTCCAACACAATCGAACCCGAGTGTTACACCGCCACTGGATGACATACCCCATATAAAAAATCCCAAAAGACAGGCAGCTGGGCGGGCGGCGGCTGCCACCCGAAAAGTTAAACAAGATAAAATACTCGCCGAGCTTCGAGAGGCTAAACTCCAATCGAGATTGGGGTTGCAAGCGGGGACGGAGACAGCAAAACATCTGAAGACAGAGTTGAGTGCAACAACACCCCAAATTCACGAATTAGAAGCACACCCAAATTCTTTGAATTTGTCACCCAATACCAACTCCCGTTGGAGTTGGACTGAACCCCAATTCACGAATTGGAGTTGGTTTGTTGGTGGTAGTCTGGCAGTTGTTGGTGCCCTGTGCGTGTGGAAATACCCGAAAAAACAACCAGCCAGTGTTCAGAAGAAAGTTACGAAACACCAATCATCAACAATGTTGAATTTGGATGCGCCCCATTTAAACATTGATCGCGACCCCTTTTATATGCAATAATTATAACAGTGGCTGAACAAGATGGTAAAATGTTAGTGAATGCGCTTTATCACGCCGTGGTGATATCGGGTTTCAGTATCGGGTATGCTCGACTATCAAAGATGGCCCTAGGAGGAACCGCTCCCAAATTGGGGACTTTACTGTGAGAGACTAGGGCTCGCGACCTTAGATGTAGCGGCCGCAGTTTGGACCCGAGATTATCTAGTTAAAGCTGGAATTCTACCAGTTAATATATGGAAATAAATGGCTTCAATCGCAGTAATAGTAGGTGGTGCGCTTGTAAACGCATTGGCGTTCAGCGGTAGCAACTTTATATTCTCTAAAATGAAAAGCTCGAACGTGGATGAGGAGCGTAAGCGTCATGATTAGCTGTAGAACAACTCAATAGCGCAAAGGAAGCGTGGTCGAAAAAACGAACCGCCCATCTGGACTGGGTCAATGAAGAGCTTCGCCGTGAGAATCACGCCGCGCAAACTTTCCATAACGTTGAAGAAGCCAACCGCGAGTACGCGCTGGCATATCCACAGAAAAGTCTCGATCCAATGGATCGCGAGCCACAACTTTCAGATTTCTATGTACCGTCAGAGGCCCAAAAAGACCGCGAGATCGCGTTCATCGTCGTGGGAATGGGTGTGGTGGGGCTCGTCGGCTACTATATTCAATCGAGATTTTAAATTAATTAATTAATTAAAACAATTTTTTTTTATAAAAATTTATATATAGAACGATGTTAGTTGACGAACTTTATGACGCTATGATCGATGTAGGCTACACTGCCCAAAAACATCGTTTACCTGGTGCAAAGAGTATGATTCGTCTGGCCCGAGATTGTCTCGAGACGTGGCGCGAGGACGAAAAAGCGGCCACCCTTTTCGCAAAGCGGATGTTAGATTCCTCCCAGTTAGATTCCCCTCTCCTGTTCCAACCCAAACGTGATTGGGGCTGCAGCGAAACTTCCAACAAGGTTTATTATTAACGACGCAGTTACCGGACGAACTGGCAAGGGCATGTTGGACATTGTCCGATATATTAGAATACTTCGCATACGATGAACACGCGCAAACTTGATACCAAACTAATGCGGAAGCTGTCGAATACATAATATAGCCCACGCGGCTACTGGAAGGGACTCGCGGCCATCAAGAACCTCGCGGCGGCGACCAAGGTTTCAGAAAACGCTGTCAAGGAATGGCTCAAGAAGCAGGCCATCTGGCAGATCTATTTACCCGCGCCTCACAATATTCCGCGCCCGAAATTCGACGTGCCGGTACCGAACCAAGTTCACCAAGCGGATCTCCTGTTTCTCCCTCACGATCGCGTCGGTCGCAAAACGTACAAGTACGCACTGACAATCGTTGACGTAGCGAGTCGTTATAAGGGGGCTGAGCCGTTGGCCACTAAAGAGTCTAAGGAAGTGGCCGAGGCTCTTTCCCGAATATATAAGAGGAGTCCTCTCAATGGCCGAATCTTCTCCAGGTCGATCCCGGCCGTGAGTTCATGGGCGCGGTCTCTCATCTATGTCTAAGCACAAAGTTTCTATCAGACGCGGCCGCGTCAACATCCACCGGGACCAGGGGATCGTGGAACGTTTCATCGAACCTGGCTGAGAGACTGTTCGGACACCATAGCCAAAGAACTTGTAGACCCTCATTCGCGATCGACCGAGTGGGTGGCCAGACTGCCCGCCGTGGTCTCCGCACTGAACGGAGAGGTGACCAGATTGATAGGTAAGAAGCCTGTAGATGCCATCAAGTTTGAAAGGGTGACGAGCAAGCCCTCTGCCGTCTCGCGCGGTCGACCCGTTGGTTTAGAGGAGCAACGGCTTCCATCGGATATTGACGTCCGGTACCTCTATCAACCGGGAGAGCTCGAAGGTGGCAGCCGCCGCGCGACTGATCCCGTGTGGTCTCTCAATGTATATCATCTAGATCGATCTATTACCAAACCTGATGAGCCCGTGCTCTACTATTTGGATGATGGGCCATCTCGAGGGTTTGTTCGCGAAGAACTTCTTATGGTACCTTCTGACACCCAGTTACCCCCGATTACTTAAATCAAGAGAGGTTCTGTATGTATTCCGTCTGGTAACACGCGTCTTTTATCGTAGTACGCCGAGAGTCCTAATTTGTGTTGACAGTACGTTTTCATAACGCCGTCTTTCATTTTAAATCCTCTATTTTGCGCTACATCTATAATGTGTTTTCCATCTTCTGTAGTTTCACTTAGTACTCGTTTATATCTATCCCAATTTAAATTGTTAGTTCTCTTGGACATTCCTTTCGCAGAGTTTTTTATTAGTTGAATGTAATTTTTTTCTACGAAATAACACTTACTAGATAACGCTATCGCCCTATCTCCGCTGAATTCCATTTGAAAAGTCCTGGCTTCTCTTTCGCTCCATTTATCCCAAGCCAACCATTTATTTTTTTCTTTTTCAAACTCGTCTAGTAAGTTAGGTCTAATCAATTCCTATATCGTTTTTCCACTAACTCCTATATACATACTATCCGTGTCCATCTGTATTAATTCAAAGTCTTCTCTTTTTACGTATTTGTCTAGAAATTCGTAGTAAAATTCCAACATTCTCAATTTAGCTAGTTGATAAACCGCTATTCCACAGTGGAAGGGGCTCTTTACTGCACACCGGGGTTTTCGGGAAGATATTTCGTACGCATCTCCTATCTCTTCCAAATCATCAAAATACGCGGATCTTAATGCACTGTTCGTGGTGAATGTGAATGTGACACCAGAACAGACAAAGGTCGTCATTATACTTATCTAAAGAATACATACCTTTTCTATTCCTCAACCATTCTGGAAGTTCTCCTCCCGCTGCTTCTTTGGATTGTAGTCCCAAATCTATTTACCTACTGCCCTGTATTAACTTTACAAAAACCTCTACCCATCTTACAAACTTCCACTTTGTATTCGGCCTGTCTATATCGGACATTATTCGTGTTTGCTCCTTATCTGACAACCATTTTTTAACGGTTTTTCATTGATGATAGTGGTTCGCTACCACCGAGATTTTTTTCCAAATCATCAAAGAATGCAGATCTTAACGCTTTGTCAACACTGGTTTCGTCTTGTGTATATGTCGTATTTAAATGTCTCTCTTTTGCCTCTATCATTTTTCCACAACACGAATTGCCTAATAATTTCATTATATCCGCTACTGGTTTCTTATTTGGTTCTACATCGCCTGTTCGTCTTGCGGCTGTAACTTCTTTTGCGAACCATTCGAAGGGTTTAACACTAATATAATCTATAACACGATGAACTCCCGTTATTTCTAGGCGTGTTTTAAAATACCATTTCAATAGTGGCGCGTACAGCAGTACTTTGGTGGCCGACATAGATCCCACCAATTTTCTTCCATTTCCTCTAGTTCTTCCAGTATCTTCCAAATATATCATGTGTGCTGGAACCTCATCAACATCTACTTCTCTGTTTATAAAAATGGAGACATTTCAGAAAACTTATCTTTTAAGTTGTGTGGAACTTCTATATCCACCTCCGCAAACCCAAACCAGTCTCCAGATAAAACTCTTTTACAAAACTTTTTAATAATTTTAAAAAGGATTATGTGGGGTATCTATATGATGTATTGTTTCTTTTCCACACGGCATATCTTTATTTAACGTAGATAAATATAACGCGTTTGCATCATACCCAAAAATAGCCTTGCAAGGTTTGTTAATTCCATTTGATCTAATATTTGAAACACCGGCTTCTGCATAACGTGTAAATACGATTGATGGACCCCCGACTAGAGCGCTTCTCATCATTTCGTATGTTTCTTCTTTTGGAGCATATAGAGCCACCTCCGGTATAACACCTTTATAGAGTTTGTTCTTTAATGGTTCCTCTCAATAAATATTGTATAGCCACACCCGGTAGTGTTACCGCATCTTTTGAAAATATCCACACCTCTGTGTTTATAAAATTCACACATTTTTTTCTACCGCTTCTAGGAACGGTGCTACATCTAAATCGTTATAATATTTCAACCAATCTCTGAAAGTTTTCATATTCTTTTCTTCGAAAATTCTACGACATTTACTTAATTCTGTTTCATCTAGTAACATTTTCCCCGATAGTTTGGAATACCAATTCTCTATATCAGGCAGTCCTGGGTAATCAAGTTTGTCTGGAGAATCGAACCACTCGTAAGGAAAGAAAGATTTCTGTCCTTCGCAGTCGTAGGCTTTTATCCAACTATTGTAACTTACACCGGTCCTAGGTAAAGTATTACATCAAGAAATCTAAACTCCGGAGTAAATAGAAATATTGTCGCGTTTGCCCGTTTTTCCGACCATTACTTTCTTTGTTGTTGCAGATAGTTCACCTACTAGGTATTTCTTTATTAAGTTTATATCGTACTTACTGCTGTTAAAACCTATAACCGGTACTTGCTCTATCCACTGTTCGATCTTGGCGATTTGGTTTTTACGTAAATGTTCTGTATTAAACCCATATCTCAACCATACTTCTTCTCTTATAGCTTTTTCCCCTGACTTTCAAGTCTTCTACAAATTTTTCTATAAGTTTTGCAGGATCTTTATCACCAATATGAGTTACTGTTCCTGAGAAATTATCTCCTATACTAACGCTTACCGGAACGTGCTCAGCTTCGTACTCTAAACTATTACCTAGCGTTTTAAGTAATTCTTTAGAATTAGGTGGGTTGAGATACGCCTCAAAATCATATACTATCTGATATGGATAAAGAGTAGTGTCGCAACCGATCTTTATATCTTTACCCGTTCTTTGGAATTCGCATTCCCACATAACTACTAGGTTGAATTCTTTGCTTCTAATAAATTTTTCTCTCTCATTGTGGATGCGCGTTCTTCTTTTTTATGCTTTGCATGAATCTCACACCCGTGCCAGTAACAGCCGTGATATTGATATACGGTATTGGTTTCTGGACAGTATCCATCTACTGGAGCTCCTAAAATCCATCTTTCACCCCCGTGTGCCGCACTGTTCGTGGTGAATGTGAATTCCTCCCGCTTTTCCACAGAATACATCCAATCGATCGCCCCATAACTGTTAGAACCTTTTGGGTAAAACGCTTTCTCGAACGACGAACGCGGGCGCTCTAAATAATTACCATCACATACTATTTTTGTCTCACCTTTCACACATGTTGGTCCGTGTCTCTTCATATTACTCGCTTTGTGAATCTCTGTTTACAATTCTGGCAGGCGTAAGTTTTAGATAGGTTTTTTAAGTTTTTTTATCAGAAATGCGTGATTATTAAACAGTCCTATTGTCATTGGTTTATTACCTATTTCATTATAGTGTGCTGGTACCTTTTTCAACCACCATACGTCATATTTGGTCGGTTGATATTACTTCATACCTACCTTAAAAACCTCTTCAAACCTTTTTTATTTTGATCTGAAAAAGGAATTGGTGAAACAATCATTACTACCGAAATATTGCTTACTAAGTTCTTCCGCTTTTTCTGTACATCTGTCAGGTCTGATCGTTTTATCAAGGTGCATAGCTAGACACCTGAACAGACAAAGATCGTCATTATACTTATCTAAAGAATACATACCTTTTCTATTCCTCAACCATTCTGGAAGTTCTCCTGCTGCTTCTTTGGATTGTAGTCCAAAATCTATTCCCCTACTACCCTGTATTAGCTTTACAAAAACCTCTACCCATCTACAAACTTCCACTTTGTATTTGGTCTGTCTATTTTATCGGACATTATTCGTGTTTGCTCCTTATCTGACAGCCATTTTTTAAACGGTTTTCGTTGATGATAGTGGTTCGCTACCACCGAGATTTTTGTGAAATATTAGAGTTTTAGGTTTTCCATTTTTAGTTTCCTCCATATGTTCTAGCTTGTAAGAATATGAATATCTCAAATAAAAATGTGTTGTTAGATACGGAGCGAGTTTATCGGACATGCGTTCAGACTCGTTGATGTCAATGTTTTTACGAAAGGATAATGTAACTACCCGTCTTCCATTTTCTACCTTTTCCAATGTTTCATCGTGAGCACCCAATATTTCTTCACCTTTTTCCACTATCGCACGAACTATAGATTTTTTCTTATTATTTGGTATTTGGTCACCTGTGCGTCTAATTTGAGACAAATTATTGTGCTTGAAGGTAATTCTTTAGAATTAATTACACTAGCCCTTAACCCCGCAATACTTTCTTTTTGAATTCTGTTACCAACTTCCTCTGCTTTGGATATATCATTAAAGGCTCCTCGTTTGTGGGCGCGGGTAAACCGCTTCATAAACGCCTCATTCTTTGTGGAGTTTATCAGCTTTGTCAACCCCCTAACTCTCAACCGTTTACTATAAGTAATACCTAGAGATTCGGCTTCTCTTCTCAAACTTTCTATTTCTGCTCTAGTTTCTAGCGTTATCATATTTTCTGTAATATACTTTTGTATAACCTATGAAATTTATCTGTTCAATTAGTCGTGAAAACATTAAGTTTTTTTCACGTCTAATTGAACATAAACATATACATATACATATATATGGAGTGTGGAGACTTGTTGTAAAACGTTTACGCGTAAAGACTATCTACGAAGGCATCTAGCGAGACGTAGAAAGTTTCCTTGTGCCCCTCCGCAATTTCAATGCCCCAGATGCCCTTGTAAATTCGTTAGTGCCCAAACTCTTTGTAGACATAAGCAACTACGCTGTCAGGTGGCTAAAGGTGAACGTGGTAGACTAGAGCTGGTAGAATTAGTTGCTGATCTACGGAATCAATTAGCTAAAGGGGAACGTGATAGACTAGAGCTGGTAGAATTAGTTGCTGATCTACGGAATCAATTAGCTATATCGGAGGAGGAAAATATGGAGTTGGAATATAGACTATTGTGGGAGGACGCATTTAAATCGGAAACTTATTAGAAGAAATTCATAAATTTGCTGTCGGAAAAACATGATGTATTTATGACAACGAGACAAAAATAAATCCTTTTTAGTACTATTGTTTTATATGTTCAATTGGACGTGAAAACAACATGATGTATTTATGACACCAATTTTAGATTTTTCGTGTTTGGTGGGAGACAATTTCCTCGTTAACCAATTTTTTGATTTTTTAGGGGGTGGTGGGAGTAGTATATAGGGGTGGAAATGATACCACCGTAGGTGGTATCATTTTGACTCCCTATATACTACTGTTTGTCCTCGATGTTTTTGTCCTGCCATGTTTTTATCCATCTCTTCGTAAACTCTGGACCAGCTGGTCTGACCCGGGTTGTGTATTACTGGCCTGTGTATGCTAATTGATAATTATAGCAATTCGCTGTTCAAAATAGCTCATTGTCTGTAAGTGATCTTGCTGTTTGAACAGACGTAAAACCACAGTCAGTGAATCACATTGCTTGTATAATACTGTACATGTATATGCGCTCTATCGCTATGTTGGTCTGAATAGTGTCACCATTAGCTCACGCTATCCAGGTAGGTGCACATACGTGCTCATGATATTCCGTCCCCTGACAGATGAATGGCTAGTTCATCCCAGCAAAGAGCTACACGCCATTCACGTTTAGCCGAACCCAAACCCAATGTATGACCAGTTTACGTTCATTTATTCCATAAAGTGAGCAACTAAATTAAGCATGTGTATGAAGCGACGGTCTGAGTTTTGCCGCCGCGCAGTCTGAACTGAGTCTATACTGGTGCGAATTACAATGCAGGCCCAGGCCGATTATATTTCGCATTTTTTTCGTTGGTAAACCGTTCGTTCTTTAATGTTTCCAACCAGCGTAACTCCAGATCAGACTGTGTGTTACTTGATGGATTGCTACAATGTGTAAACACGTGATGCATGTAAGCCTTGGAACACACTTATGACGCCATTAACATGACCTTGACCTTTTTTACATTCACATTTTTTTTGGCGGAACCATTTGGCAATTTTTTTGTGCGTCAAGAAGTTTGTACAAGTTTCTTCATCACCGTATAACATTAATATTACTTGATATATTGGACACGGGATACATGTATGCATTTGGAACACACTGATGTCGCCATTATCATGACCTTGACCATTTTGACCTTCACGTGGTTGTGGAAACACTTTTTTGTTTCTTCAATTTTGACCTTTTATGTGCTTTTGTGATGCTTTCTTTAGCACATGCGCATGATCATGTTACGATCAAATAACAATTCCATATAGAACATAATATTGAGCAATTTGGGATACTTGCCAAAGATGCAAGGCTACCATAATTGTATGAATTTCATACCTGAAACACAGTTTTAAGCTTAGTAGACCGTGATTGTGAGGTACAATGCTTGGTTCAGAAAAACGATAGAAATCTACAAAATCACACGTGTTTATGACTACGTGTGGCACATACTAGTATCTAATATCCTGGGACTTTATATTAACCTATGGAATGTTGGAACCGTAATTATATTATGTCATCCTTTTAAATAAAAACATTGTTTGACGGCACATTATAATCATTTCCTATGGGTGAGTAAAATGGAAATTAAAATTAAATAAAATTAAATTAGAAACAGCAAACTTTTTAACACCGTTTTTAAAAAACGGTACGAGTTATACTGCGGAGGCGGGCGGTGAAGAAAAAGCTAGTTCGTACACAACTCCTCTGGAAAACCGTTCAGTCGTCCATCTAAACTATATAACTCTTCTACACTATTGAAGAAAAATGATACGTGTTTTTATCCGAAATCTTATTTTTCTATATTATATACGGTTACAGTGTGTACACAACTCCTCTGAAACCGTTCAGTCGATCCATCTGAAACTATACATACGTCTTCTACACATATTGAAGATGTATACCTTGGTGTTTTTATGCCGAAATTTTTCTTCATTTTTCTATACAATTATATATACGGTACAGAGTTTGTGTACACAACTCCTCCGAAACCGTTCAGTCGATCGTTCTGAAACTATACATACGTCTTCTACATATATCGAAGATGTACACCTTGGTGTTTTTATGCCGAAATATTTTTCTTAACAAAAATATCACCTTTTTAACTTACTAGCCATTTTTTCTACATTTTTCTATACAATTCTATATACGGTACAGAGTTTGTGTACACAACTCCTCCGAAACCGCTCAATCGATAGTTCTGAAACTATACACACGTCTTTTCCACATATTGAAGATGTGCACCTTGCTATTTTTATGCCGAAAACATATTTTTTAACAAAAATATCACCTTTTTAACTTCGCCATTTGTTGTGCATTTTCCTATACAATTCCATATAGGGTACAGAGTTTGTGTACACAACTCCCCCGAAACCGTTCAGTCGATCGATCTGAAACTATACACACGTCTTCAACATATATTGCAGATGTGCACCTTGGTGTTTTTATGCTGAAAAAAGTATTTTTTATTAAAAATATCACCTTTTTAACTGAGCCATTTTTTCTACATTTGTCTATACAATTGTATATAGGGTACTGAGATTGTGTACACAACTCCTCTGAAACCGTTCAGTCGATCGATCTGAAACTATACACACATTTTATACACATATTGAAGATGTGTACCTTGGTGTTTTTATGCTGGAAAATATTTTTTGACAAAAATATCACCTTTTTAACGTAGCCATCTTTTCTACATTTTTCTATACAATTCTATATAGGGTATAGAGTTTGTGTACACAACTGCTCTGAAACCGTTCAGTCGATCGATCTGAAACTATAGACACGTCTTCTACACATATTGAAGACATGCACCTTCGTGCTTTTATGCCGAAAATATATTTTTTAATAAAAATATCACCTTTTTAATTTAGACATTTTTTCTACATTTTTCTACACAATTCTATATAGGGTACAGAGTGTGTGTACACAACTGCTCTGAAACCGTTCAGTCGATCGATCTGAAACTATGCACACTTCTTCCACACATATTGTAGATGTGCATCTTAGTGTTTGTATGCCGAACAATAATGTTTTAACAAAAATATCACCTTTTTAACTTAGCCATTTTTTTCTACATTTGTGTATCAAATTCTATATCATTTCTACTTTACACGTCTCTGCCTAAATTAATATACATGTTTAGCACAACCAGATGAAGAAATAATGCTATAGAGTTTCAAAATCTCATTAATGTTTCTTGCCTTGGTGGTGACAACTTCACATTTCTGCATCTTCGCTGTCTGGCCCATATTCGAAGGGCGTATTTTGTGACTTACGGCACTCTTGTTTAAATTTAGGTCAGCATTGTAAGAGATCTCGGAGAACAGAATTATATGCCTTGTAAAGTGTGCCAATACTTGGTTGTAAAATTTCAGTGGAAAAATTTACAAATGTACTGTGATGGTGCAAACCCATTCCCATCCATACGTTTACTCTAGAATAAATTACTGCTTGAAACTCCCAGAACAAACGGTGTATGAAACTGACAGCTAACTGGTCACTGCTACCTAACTGTGAGAACTAAATATAATTATAGCTGCTGTATTCATACGCACGAAATGTCTTGATTCGTATTTTCCAGAATTTAACTGATGAACTGAGCCCAAAACTGTGAAAACTATAGAGAATAGTATATGTAGAGTTTTAGATACAAAGCAAGACAGACCAAAGATAAGCTGGCACAGGGCACTATTTTCTTGGTCGTACTCGCCGTTTAGGCGTAGCACGACGATATGGCTGCCCCCATAGAAATTTGCGTGACATAATATGCTATCTCATATAGTAATCTTGAAGCATTGCTCATTGACCCTTTCAACCCAACATGCCATAAAGCGAATATTTGCCAACAATAGATACAGATGAGCCGGCTTGTAAGTGGTTGTCAGTATTGCTCAGCTCCTAGGGAAATGTCCATTATCTGAATAATGGAATATTCCAGAAATGGGCATGGAACTACTAACTGGAAAGGTCGCTATAGCGGTTTTATGCGAACAGTGCAGTTCCAGATGAGTACCGAGCCGTCTCAACAGGATCTGCACTTTTTGAAAGTAATTTTCATATTTTTTTAGAAGAAAAATACCCCGTGTTCATAAATGGACAATGCTGAACACCATTTTGTGACGGTTGGATTGGTATCAAAATCCATTCCAGTTATTTAGGGGTCAACGGGTTAAGTAACGTAATAACCTGATACCACCGCGCGTCACTATCAGCATGATCAGTAAAATAAATATTACTAAATCAGTGATTATATTATATCTGTATATCGGGCACTGGCAATTTTTAGAACTGGTGGAATAGTGACACAATTATACACTTATTTAATTCCCATCAAGAACAGTTTGTGCCTACTGAGTGAACATGTACCTTTAATGTAACGCATGGAAGCGTGATTTTTGCAATCGGTTATCCGACGTGTTTGATATGTTAGCGATATAAAACTGTCAAAGCTGTATCAATACATTATTAATAAAGAACAATCATACACATGCAGAAATTGGTTGTTTTACCGGTTCAAGGTGTTTATCTGACATGTACATGTATATCTTGTAAATTTGAAAGCTTCATTATTAGCCGATCTATTTATAGATCGGCTAATATGTTGGTTATCCATCGAATTCTGTTCGAAGTTTGTAGCAACCCTTTTCTCCGATATTCGGTAATCTACGAACGCGAATTTTTCTGTATCACTTCCAAATTGCATCAACCGATAAAGTTTGCATTTTTGGCAATTATATCCGTTTAAAACTTTACTTTATAGCCAAATAACACAATTTTGAATACTTAATGAGCTGAACGCCTGAAGAGATTTAACCCGGAAGTTAGTTGTTGTTGAAGTCCATAGTTGGCTCTAATGGCCATATACGCCAACATACGCCGATTATTGGGCTAATTTAAAGCTTTTATTTATTAAACAGAACAAGTTTCAGCCACGTATAATCGCGTAAAATGTGTTTATTCGGCTAATTTATAATCGATCTCTGCTCAAAATCTCCTTACTAGCAACCCCAGCATTTTCGGGTTTATCCCAGCATCTCGGGGTTTATCCCATTGGATCGCGTATGCGCGTCATTTGACGCTAGTTAATATTCACAAAATTTTCCACTAATCAAAACGAAGAATTGCCCTTCATAGCCAACTTTGATTTGTTTACGTATCATGCAGGGATGGCAGGGATGCATCCAGCACGCGCGATTGCGGCAATCCCCCTTAATTATTGTCAATGCCGCAAATTATTGATTGTCTTGCGCCCGACCATCGCGCAAAAAATCAACGGATGGGGCACATTAGGCCAAGTCTGGGCATGTGCCTGAATACGCAGGAGCTTGCGTCTATTTTTAGATGACACTGTAACCGCTAGATATATAACCCAATGGTAGCTCCGCCCACTCGCATGCTGCCACAGAATTCGGACAAACACACACACAGTGACTACAACTTTGTGTATTGCGGAGTGTAATTTGTAGATAAATAGAGCATACAGTACAGGTGTTACGCTGGAATATTTCGCAACATAATGGTGACAACAAAAACATTGCTGCTATGGCATTGCTGCTATTGGATGGATTTGGGAACGGGTTTCCAAAACCTGCACAAAATCGAGAAAAATGTCAACGCTGGGTACAGAACTGTGGTCGAAAATAGTTTACCATTGACAATGTTACCAGAGACACCTACATATGTTCGATGCACTTTACCCTGATTTGATCGGCTAATAACATCATGCTCTGCATGACTTTTCATTTCATTTCGTTATGTTGAAGGTTGAACAACAACTAGAGAAAAGATGGCTTCCTTGGGAAAATGATTTCCCTGTTCTATTATGTTTGGCAATTTACTAGTTCTACATCAAAGATTATTTGTTTAAAGGTATAACAAATACAGTTTACTACATTTTGACATACATGCAGCAGGTTTGGGTATGCACTTCGGTTGCTCACATTTGTTTGAATGGGTCAAATTGTAGGCGTAGATAACATATCGGAGGCGAATTATTGTAGCTAAACAATGCTAAAGGCATGAATGTCTACCAATCAAGTAGATTGAGATTTATTTACTTACTACGTCTTTATTAAAGTACTAAAATCATTAATTGTAAGATTCATCATTTCGTGAGTGAGGTGACCCACTTTCCAGATAAAAAGCGCCCATGTTACGCGATTTTTATGACGAAATCGACTTACACGGATCCGTGTAACTTTCGTGATGACTTTCTGGAAACAGTGGTATCAATAATTACATGAACTGACTGGCGTACACCATGGGCGGATTCAGGGGGGGTGGGGGGCGGACCCGGCGCGCGCCCCCCCCCCCCCTTCCCCCCTCAAATACCCCGAATACAGATTTTTTAATATTACAAGGCACGTTTCTACGTTCGCGTTGTGAATTTATTGTTTATTGGGTTTTTTTTCGCTCCAAAATGCGCCAGAACGCAGGAAATGCGATGTAGATTTCAAACATTTTCCGGGGGGGGGGGGGGATGCCCCCGGACACCCCTAGCAAGTTACGCACCCCCCCCCCCCCCCCCCCCCCCCCCCCCCCCCCAGCCCGAAATCCTGGATCCGCGCGTGTGCACGTTGGTTTCGATTCATATATTACCCGGAAGTTTCGATGAAATAGATTATCAACGGAAACCCGATGAATACACTACATGTAACTGTTTCAGGTAGAAACGGATCACGCCATGTCTCGTGTCATATAATGAAGAACACACGGGTGTATCTCGTCAGTAACACTGATTGTTGTCATGGTTGGTCACGTACATGTATAGTATGCCCTTCGTTAATGTCGTAAAGCTATGAACATACATCATATCTGCTTGAATATAGCTTTACACAGCTTTGCTGATGAAACAGATACGAGAAACAGACATTTTCTCATATTTTGCGAAAACCTTGCGTGTTTATAACTGCTCTCATTATTTGATCTTAAGAAAAGGCTACTGGTCCTATCGTTCCATGACGGAAATTATTTGCCATGTTTTATTTCAAAATACTTGAAAATGATGCTTGAAATTGAATAGTGTGCTTGAAATCAAGCAGCTTAATTGACTGATACTGAGCTGAGCTACAGCTCAGGCTCAGCTAATCAAACTGCTTGATTGCGAGTTGCCAACAGATGTTCCAATATGGGCAAGATTAACGGATGCTGTTGTGTACATACACGAATAGTTTGTCTGATACCCCGGCAGTTCCGTTTAGCAGACATTCCACAGTAAGTGGAGGAATCTCGGGGCCGTTTCAGTAAACTTCGTACGACTAAAATGTTCGTAAGTGCAAGTTTAGAATCGTCTGGAAATTTCTATAGATTAGATTTGCATTTATTGAGCATAGGCTGCATATGCATCCTATGCTCAATAAATGCAAATTCAATAATTGTCCATACGAAAACGTTGTTAATGTAGAGTTCACAGACTATCATAATTTTGCACTTACGAACATTTCAGTCGTACGAAGTTTAGTGAAACTGCCCCTAGTGGAATAAGAGGGAGTTACATGTAGCCCTCTTATTCCACTCACCCCTTCAATTATTATTGTACGCGCATTATACATGCTATATGAAAGTGGGGTTCCTTTAGTTGCAGTCAACAGCAGACTTATTAGAAGCATGCTGAGAGTTTCATTGATGGAATTGGGAACAGTACAGATCCTGATCAGACTACCAATGCACAGGCTGATCTGGAACTACACTGGTCGCAAACCCCATAAGCGCAACTCATATGCAGTGGACACACTTCACTTCTTACCAGCATAGATCTTTAACAACGAACACGCAACGTTATATAATTACAAAATAACCCGTTTGTGTGACTGTTTGTTTGTTGTGGTTTAACGGCCTATCAACAGCTAAGGCCATTTAAAGCCGGGTAATGGGTTTAGTATATACCTTATATTACCCTGTACAAGTACATGTACATGTTCAAGAACATGTACAAATGGGGAGGGGGGGGGTGGGGGTGGGGGGGGGGCTCCCAAAATCAGAACTGAATATTTACAATAAAAAAATATATATATTCAGCCTTGAATCCTGATCTGATGCCTGGTCCTCGCCACACCAGAATCACTTGGCCCCCTCCCAAAAGCAGTAGGATCAGTGATAATCTTACTACTTTTATAATGGGCAGTAACCCAATTCAACTCCCAGGTAACAAAAGAGCCAAAGATAAAAACCAGACAAATAGTGATTCCTATAAGGAGGACCCCTAACGTTAATTTACGCCATCGCGTTCGCCCGACCAATCACCCACTTGTGTGTGAAAGAGAATTGATTGATTGGGAGTCTACGTCCATTCAACAACAATGTCATATACAGACAGAACGTCATCTGTATGAGAGGAGTACTGTCCCGCACGCAAGATACAATATTAACATCGAACATAGAAATACAGTATCATGAGCTGGTGCCAAGCACCGTTACTACACTGACATGTAGTCTCCGGTGTGTACAGTGTAGAGTGTAGACCCAGATCAGACTTAGGAAGCGATGGCTGGTCTAGTTATAAACTGGTTGCAAAGTCGATGAGCTTCGTTTCGCCAAAGTTTGAGCCAATAATTGTATACTCGTATATTGAACAGAATTTGTTTGGCATGTTCCGTTGTTAACCACTTAAAACTTTACAACGGACGAATTGACAATAGCACAATATTAGCACAAAGATATTGTAGTGTATGCAATTATGTTCATGAAATATGTTGCATATGTCGTTGCGACTGAAACAAATGGGGCTTATGGCATTTGTAACCCGTCGAGCTTGTGAACTGCCAGTACATGTACAGTGTAACCTCTTCAAACCGGATACCCTGGAAGGGCCCCCTAGAAGGTCCCAGGGTGTCCGGTTTAGAGAGGTTCCACTGTAGTTCGGGTATATGAGTGCTTCAATACATATCTGGTTTAGAGAGGTTCCACTGTAGTTCGGGTATATGAGTGCTTCAATACATATCTGGTTTAGAGAGGTTCCACTGTAATTCGGGTATATGAGTGCTTCAATACATATCTGGTTTAGAGAGGTTCCACTGTAGTTCGGGTATATGAGTGCTTCAATACTATCTGGTTTAGAGAGGTTCCACTGTAGTTCGGGTATATGAGTGCTTCAATACATATCTGGTTTAGAGAGGTTCCACTGTAGTTCGGGTATATGAGTGCTTCAATACATATCTGGTTAGAGAGTTCCACTGTAGTTTCGGGTATATGAGTGCTTCAATACATATCTGGTTTAGAGAGGTTCCACTGTAGTTCGGGTATATGAGTGCTTCAATACATATGGTTTAGGAGTTCCACTGTAGTTCGGGTATAGGTGCTTCAATACATCTGGTTTAGAGTTCCACTGTAGTTCGGTATATGAGTGCTTCAATACATATCTGGTTTAGAGAGGTTCCACTGTAGTTAGGGTATATGAGTGCTTCAATACATATCTGGTTTAGAGAGGTTCCACTGTAGTTCGGGTATATGAGTGCTTCAATACATATCTGGTTTGAGAGGTTCCACTGAGTTTGGGAATATAGGTGCTTCACATATCTGGTTTAGAGGGTTTTACTGTGCATACGTGCTGTCTGCTAAACATTGTATTACAGAAAATGTGGTTAGCATTAATAATATAACTGTATTACATCATAATACAATCCTATAATAAATATGTACGCGATTCCGCCGCAGATACCACGTAGTGTGGATAGGTATGCATTCAATGTGTGATGTTGGGCTTATGCAATACATATAATCGAACTTTCAGAACGAAAACTCGGATTATTTATGATATTGTCTCTGACATCTAAAAGTTAAAAAACATAACACACGATAATGAGATTTAGTTTGTAAAGTGATGTGAGATAACACACTTTGGTGACGTTATTTCTATATAACTTTGTAAGGACTTGTACGTCCGTGCGCCAGTTACCAAAATGATTGGTGCGGCTGTTCTCATTACAACTACGCTGTAGGTGCATACCCGTTGGTGCATTCATAATTTAGTAATTACAAACAATTGTATTTGTCTTATCTTCGACAACCTTCTATAAAACCAATAATTATGACACGATTAATTAGTAGGATCTACAAAGATGCTATAATTTTTTACAATTTTTTGCCGCATCATCGCCATGAGGGGTCCCAAAACCAGAACGGAATATTTAGTAATAACAAATATATATTCAGCCCTGAACTTGGAATAACCCGACCTGGTGCCAGATCCATACCACACCAAGTCACCTGGACCCTTCTCCTAAAATAAATAAGATTAGGAATAATCGTATTACTCATATAAGGGGTATATATAACCAGATTCAACTCTCACATACAAGAGCCAAAGACGTACATAAAAGTATGAGGCTCAAACCAGATATTCGGTCGGGATTCCGGTTAAAGACGAATACCGATGTTTAAATTACCAATCACATGCTTCCAACCCACTACCGCAAAAGCGGTATATAGTGTTTGAAGGGTTAACTATGTATCTGTAGCCAATTTCACCAACATTGCAAAGTATACTTATCTAGCAAAGTATACTTTGAGGGAGACATTTTCAATTTAAGAATAATTTTATTAATTTTTATTATACTGAATGTATTACATTATCACAGCCATTTTGGCTGTGATAATGTAATACATTCAGTATAATAATTCTGCATCCTTTTAATCATCAAATATATTCAGTCGTTAGTTCTATATGAAATAGTGCATTTCGGGAAAAATAAATGATTACTCCCTCAAAGTACGGAGCTTTATAAGGGACATGAGAAGAGAAAAAAATGTTCTGACAAATTTGATTTCCTTCTAACGCTTTCCAATTCGTTCTAACGCATTCCAATTCGTTCTTTCCAATTCGTTCTAACGCATTCCAATTCGTTCTAACCAATTCCAATTCGTTAGAACGCATTCCAATTCGTTCTAACCATTCCAATTCGTTCTAGATTCTTCGTTCTTTTTTTTATCAATTTGTTCCCACGAAATAACAATTCGTTCCCTCAATTTAACAATTCGTTCCCACGAATAAACAATTCGTTCCCACGAATTAACAATTCGTTCGCTCAATTTAACAATTCGTTTCCACGAAATAACAATTCGTTCCCGTGGGAACGAATTCCACGGGAACGAATTGTTATATCATGGGAACGAATTGTTAATTCGAGGGAACGAATTGTTAATTGAGGGAACGCATTGTCATTTCGTGGGAACTTGTTAAATGGAGGGAACGAATTGTCATTTCGTGGGAACGAATTGTTAATTCGAGGTAACGAATTGTTATATCGTGGGAATTCATTATTAATTCGAGGGAACGAATTGTTAAATTGAGGGAACGATTTGTTATTTCGTGGGAACGAATTAATAAAAAAATCCATGTCCAACTACGGGGCTCCGTATATTTGATCTAAAGGATGTGCAATACTTTACAGACTAACTTTGGTTATGAATATCTGCTTAATTTAGTGTAGTTAAACCTGTAGACACAAAACATCTCTGGCTGAATTGATATGTGGCTGAAATGGAGCTTATGGGTTATACGAATAGTGAACACCCTAGTTGCGAACGGTAACTCTTGCAATTTACTCCTGTACCTAATTGCTAGAGTTACCGTTCGCAACTATGTGCATCCATATCAGCCTGCGTACCCGCTCAGAATGACCAGGATCTACATTGTTCGCCATTCAATCAATAAAGCATTCATCATTCTGCTGGCAAACAGTACAATGGTGCATACAGTATATAGTTGAATGAATATGATGACAGGCCATGAGCTAGACTATCGACTAAAACGTAATACGGCCCACTCAGTAGGCACAACATGTTCTTTATAGGAATTAAATAAGTGTATAACCGTGTCACTATTCCACCAGTTCTGAAAATTACAAGTGCCCGCTATTCATATATCAAAGTACTGAACGTACTGAAATATGGTATCTCCACAAAAACTGATCACTTGCGGAACTAGAGACTGAACGATGCATATTTTCTCAATCAGCATCCAGAGGCAAATGTACGGTGATGGTGCAAACCCATTACCACCCATACGTTTTCTCTGAAATAAATTACTTTTGAATCTCCCTAGTATGCTATTAATGTATTATACTATACAGGGATCCTCCAGATTATCAGGCAAAAATGGCAGTGTTTTTTTATAATAGTTTTCTTAACATAGCATTACGGGCATACACTTTTCACAGAAACCAATCCTCCGGTTCATTGCTTTCTTCTCAGCTCAATGCAAACACTATTTAGCGAACTGTGCCATCTTTCTCACATAAAATTGGGTCAGATCATCAGTCGTAAGATTGACCCAAAATAAACATTGACAATCAGTTATCCGGACAAACGTATACTAGTCTTATAACTTCCATTCTCACATTGAAATCATAAGTTTATCGCCCGTAAACCAGTGTAAACAGCATTGTGTTCTGTTGAAAAATCATAACCCTTCGCTTCTTGGAAAACACCATATTTATAGAATTTATTGTATTTATAGAACAACACGGCAATGACGTGATGGGCGCACTCGATTGTGCCCCCTCGCGACTTTTGTTGTTGTAAACAACTTGTGGACAGAGTTGGGGAATATTTTCATTAAATTTTACTAAATGTTCACCTCGGCGATATATTCATCATACTGGCATGGAAACAGCAAGCAGCTGCGTGACTTATATGTATTTGTTGCAATATCGAATCAAAAGAATGCGCTTCATTAACAGGTATTTTCATTGTCCGATAACTGTAGGAACGCGTCCCGTCATAGGTAGTACCTATTTCATATTAGCTGCTGTATTGATTTGTAGTTTACAGAATTTAAAGGTGCATGCCCACTTAGTATGCACAAAATGTTCTTTATGGGAATTAAATAAGTGTATAATTGTGTCACTATTCCATTAGTTCTAAAAAAATACGAGTGCCCGCTATATGGATATAATAATTTAGTAATATTTATTTTACTGATAGAGACGCGCGGTGGTATTAGGCTATTTTCATATGCAAATGAGGCATGCTATTTTTTAATTATGTATACTAATTAAATCCGTCACTTAATAACATATATTTTCAACGGATTATAAAGTCTGATCATTGCACATTAAAAAAATAAATAAATACAGAGAATAAATAGTAATGTCGTGTCCTTTACTATTTTAATGAAACACGGTTATCGCCGCTGATATCAGTGTACAAATGTACGTCTGATATAAAATGTATAATAATGCCAATTAATATGAGGGGTAATGGTGAATTAATGTTTATTTTGTCAGAAAATTTCTCAGATGATGTCTCTGATAGAAATAACAGTTTGTGCCTACTGAGTGGGTGTGTACCTTTAACTGATAAACTGAGCCCAAAACTATAGAGAATAGTATATGTAGAGCTTTAGGTATTTACGAGATGAACTCGTGGAACGAGATGGAAAAAGAATTGCGCATTGCACATGTCCTTCTAAAGCTGCCGTAGGATACCCTTGTCAAATTCAAGTTATTTAATGCGTAAATTGTGGCATATAATTGGTAATATGAACATCGACTTATTGATCCCATACAGTTGATTTCACCCGAATGTCATTATCACGGAGAAATACTTCCCAGTCTAGTACAGTAGACTAGTCTAGCGCTGCTCTAAACCGGAAACGTCTCTGTTCATGATTGAAAGTGACACATACGGTTCATGGAGTGGTTAATTACAGTGGAAGCTCTCTAAACCGGATACCCTGGCCACCTCCACTGTATTGTCACTTCGATAACGGGCATGGTGTGTGTGATCTGTTGTTTCTCTCCTATATACAAATGTCAACACAATGTTAACCTTTTTATAATGCTGAGCACGAACATTGTCGTCTGCTGTTGCTTTATAATTTGCCTTCTTTCTTAATAAAAACATGGTTTGACAGCACTTCAGAATCATTTCCATTGGAAATGATTCTTAAATGCTGGTCCAAATCAAGTTTTTGATGAAAACTGGAGGAAGAGAACATAAACAGCAGACGACCCAAAATTTTAAATATTCCAGCATTAGTGTGAGGGTTTAAAAACCCACAGTCCTTTTCCTTACCCGTCTTATATTGTTTACATGTCTACCGTTGTTTGACACTGCTCACAGACGTGTTCAAACTAGCATGGGACCACGAACACCCTATCGTGCAAAAAACGAAATCAAACTTCAGCTTTGAAATGATTACGGATATTCTTTGCTTATTTGTAAATATGTGGCTGGGACTGGAGAAATGGGGCTTATCGGTTTTGCGAACAGTGTAGATCCATATCAGCCTGTGCATCCGCACAGTCTGATCAGTGGCTGCACTGTTCGCCATTCCATCAATGAAACTCCCTTTATGCTTCTAACAAGCAATATAGATCTGTGTCGGGCTACAGGAGTGTGCTATTTGACCAGGAGCTACACTGGTAACAAATCCCATAAGCCCCATTTCTCCAGTCACAGCCACATATATATGATCACACAAATATATACGAATTCTTGTCTGGTTGAACTTTACTTAGATATGGCTAGGTTTGTCCTGATTACGACTGATCGATGAATAGACACATGCTCTACATATGTGGTTGTGACTGGGGAAATGGGGCTGAATGGTTTTGCGACCAGTGTAGATCAGCAAACCGTCCTAAAAGTTGGCCAATGCAATTTGGACAGCCACATTAAGTTAAAGGTATCAGGGGGGGGGGGAGGCTGTGTACTGGAGAAATTGGGCTTATTGGTTTTGCGATCAGTGTAGATCCAGATCAGCCTGTGCATAACCTCGCACAGTCTGATCAGAGCTGCACAGTTAGCCACTACCACCAACGAAAACACCTGACGTGCTTGTAACAAGCTACATATCGTCATCAGACCACTAGTGCTATCATCAGGATCTGCACAGTTAGCCACTCCACCAACGAAACACCTGACGTGCTTGTAACAAGCACATATATCGTCTCACCACACTATGCTATCATCAGGACTGCACGTACCTCCACCAACGAAACACCTCCTGCTTGTAACAACAACTATATCGTCATCAGCCCACACTAGCTATGTCATCAGATCGCAGTTAGCCACTCCACCAACGAAACACCTGACGTGCTTGTAACAAGCTACATATATCCTCATCAGCCCACACTAGTGCTATGTCATCAGGATCTGCACAGTTAGCCACTCCACCAACGAAACACCTGCCGTGCTTCTAACAAGCTACATATATCGTCATCAGACCACACTAGTGCTATGTCATCAGGATCTGCACAGTTAGCCACTCCACCAACGAAACACCTGACGTGCTTGTAACAAGCTACATATATCGTCATCAGCCCACACTAGTGCTATGTAATCAGGATCTGCACAGTTAGCCACTCCACCAACGAAACACCTGACGTGCTTGTAACAAGCTACATATATCGTCATCAGCCCACACTAGTGCTATGTCATCAGGATCTGCACAGTTAGCCACTCCACCAACGAAACACCTGACGTGCTTCTAACAAGCTACATATATCGTCATCACCCACACTAGTGCTATCACGGTCTGCACAGTTAGCCTCCACCAACGAAACACCTGCCGTGCTTCTAACAAGCTACATATATCGTCATCAGACCACTACTAGTGCATGTCATCGATTCCCACAGTTAGCCACTCCACCAACGAAACACCTGCCGTGCTTGTAACAAGCTACATATATCGTCATCAGACCACACTAGTGCTATGTCATCAGGATCTGCACAGTTAGCCACTCCACCAACGAAACAGCTGACGTGCTTGTAACAAGCTACATACCTCATCAGCCCACATAGTGCTATGTCATGAGGATCAGCACAGTTAGCCACTCCACCAACGAAACAACCTGACTGCTTGTAACAAGCTACATATCGTCATCAGCCCACACTAGTGCTATTTGCATCAGGATCGCACCAAACGTTAGCACTCCCCCAACGAAACACTGACGGAAGCTTGTAACAAGCTACATATATCCTCATCAGCCCACACTCGTGCTATGTCATCAGGATCTGCACAGTTAGCCACTCCACCAACGAAACACCTGACGTGCTTGTAACAAGCTACTATATCGTCATCAGACCACACTATGTGCTATGTCATCAAGATCTGCACAGTTAGCCACTCCACCAACGAAACACCTGACGTGCTTGTAACAAGCTACATATATCGTCATCAGGCCACACTAGTGCTATGTCATCAGGAGCTACACTGGTTAGAAATCTTATCAGCCCCACTTCTCCAGTCACAAATTAACAAACCCTATAATGTGTAGTGACGATATACCTGGGCAATTCTTTCCTTAACTGGCCAAATACATTTCACCGTACCGTTTTCTTACGTTCAAGTGTTTTCTGAAGTGTCCATATAAATCTCTCTCTCTCTCTCTATTGCAACTTTGTATTTACAAAACTGTTATTTAGTGTACACATACTTTTCATGTCCACTGTCTGTCATATTGCTTGCATTGTCATGTTGAGTGTGAGTGTATGTTTGTTAATTACTATTGTGCTCAAGAGCCAGCATGGCTTAAGCAATACACGATATACTTTATTCATTTTTATTTTTTGGCCAGATTAATTCAACGTCCTGTCCCAATGTATTTCAAAACTTATGTACAGTAGTAAACCCGATGTTCAATCATTAGCTGTCAAGAAAGGCACCCGTGTGGTAACATTTCCCTGGACACAATAAATAGCTTTAAGGTCAATAACGTGTAATTTGCCAGCAATCTTATTTCAGGTTGTTTAAAACTATTTTCCACACATCAGACGTCTTCTATATGTTCGGTCTGCAGTAATGTGTCAATAATCTGAAGTATTTATACTGTGTAAATAAATACTGATAAATCGCCCAGTCAAGTAACCATTCAAAACTATGTCATGTGTCACGTTACCTGGCTAGTCCATTTTATCATCAGAAACTGCTGTGTTTTCACCAGTCAAGATCAATAAGGATTTCGGGAGTATTGTCTGGTGTTTGCGACGACATAATCTCGCGCAATAACAGGAGTGTTGATTAGATTGGATTGGCTGTTTATTATCGTATGTTGGTAATTTTAATGGGTTTCATTCTCATTTAACTCCGATGTTGCTGTCTGTTCGCGATCGCAAACAAGAACAGATGTTTTGGGGTGGTCATGTGTCTGATTTACAGTGGAACCTCCCTAAACCGGACACCCTGGGGTGGGGGGACCTCCCAGGGTCCGGTTTAGAGATATTCCCCACTGTATTCAATGTTTCTAGTATCGTGGTTGATTAAAATAAACAGTCACAAATATATCCTGGTCTACCATAGGCACACGAATATTCCCGTGTCTAGTATTGGGCGGCATAGGGTTAAAGCAACCAGTGACAAAGAAAACCGCTATCATGATTTACACTACGCAACCAGACACCAGAAACACTACTATTCCCTGTGTCTAGTAACATGCCACATAAAGATATGTACACGTGAATTACCAGTGCGTTTTACATTTTCGGCACAAGGCCAGGCAAAAAGCAATTGCAATTCACTATTAAACGTTTCAATTTTGGTTTAAAACTTATGTAATTAATACACGTTTTAAACACATACAAATATATTCATTGCAGTGCGATTTTACATTTAACCCTTCCAACACTACATAACTCATTTGTGATGTTGCACACAGTGTATATCCGAGTGAGCCGGCTCGTAACGAGCCGTCTCATCAGGATCTGCACTTTTTGGAAGTTTTTGAAAACACCCCCTAAATAAATGGACTGCCTGTAGAGTTAATGCCCTTGATCATTTTGTGGTACGGACTGTACAACAACATGGCCTATCAATTAATTGATCAGGATCTGCCCTGTTTGTCATTCCATCAATAAAACTCCCGTCGTACTTCTAGCAAAAAATATAGATCAATATCAGGCTACAAGAGCGTTCTATTTGATAAGTAACTACACTGGTCACAAATCACATAAGCCCCATTTCTCCAGTCACAGCCAAAACTAATAACATTCTGTTTATACTGAACCATGAAGACATGTTTTCTTGTGACGTGTAGTAGATTTGGTACGCAACTATTGGGTGTCTGGCTATAATTACACTTGTTATATTTAATAGTTTTTGTTTTATCTCACTTTTTGATATGTACATGTAGTGAACAAAACAAACGCACAACTATGGATTTTAAATCTATAATTAGCCGACCAGTGGCTTCGTAATTTGCCACCATCGCCATAAATAGATTCATTTATTACACTCTTGCAAATTATTTGCGCAGGTTGGGCGTGAGAGAAAACCTGTAATCAACTCCTTACACATAATACACCGTGAAGGAGAACACCCGTAAACTGCGCGCCCTGTTTTCTTGGAAACCACGACTACCATACACAGTGCATTATTTTTGTAGTACGGTCAAAATAAAAGTTATTTGAAAAATTTGGAAAGGTGTCTCCACTAATCTAGAATATGTTAATGTAATTGAACACATTCCAAACATGCACTGAAATATATCTGGTTCATAGAAACAAACAGCTGCGTAAATTGGATTTCAAAAAGTTTACATGACTTCACATTTGACGTCACACAACGTAACGTCAAAACGCGAGAAAACACACCATTGTATAAACTATTCATGCTGCACATCACAATTCATTGATCATAATCTCAAAAATAGACTAACTGTGCATATATATCCGCCGTGGAAGTGTAATAAATAGGATATTCCATCGTACATGTTTGAATAGCGGAAATAATACACTCGTGTCCGTCGGCGTCCGGGCAAGCAACTCGTTCGCTACGCTCACTCGTTGCTTACGCGGAAGCCGACACACACTCGTGTATTATGTCCCGGTATTCAAAATGTACGATGGAATATCCTCTATAGACATGTGTCGTCAGAAAAAAGATATATTGTAATTATTTCAGAATTTAGGTCGAATATAATTGGGAAAATGTGGAGATGTAACATACATGATCGTATAATTGTTACAACCTGTCCGATAAAAATACCGGCAGTATATCCTCTCGTCGGGAATAATTAATTTGAAAATTAAATGTGCAATTTAGTTTTGTTGTTGTGTTTCAGAAAAGTACATTCAGCGACTGTGTAAACTAAAAAACAGCCATGCTAAAAACAAGGGCGGATTCACATAGGGGAAAACCTGGCGCCCCTCCCCCCCCCCCCCCCCCCACCCCCCCCCCCCCCCCTAAATGTTGGCGAATAAAGATATTTATCCCGTCAACACAGTGTGTATGTGTCATGAAACACGGTGCCGTGAAACATTTTTGATATCCTGTCAATACGACCTAAACACTGCGTATGAATATGTGCGGTGACTGGGGTTATTTCTGTTGCCTTTTACAGCTATGTGTAGGTGTTGACGGGATAAATAGAATAGTAGGTTAGTGCCGTGAATGGGAAAACATATCTGGCGCGGCACGGAAACGAGATGTGCTCGGCAGAGCCTCGCCCATCCCGTTTCCTGAGCCTTGCCAAATATTTTTTCCCATTCACGGCACTAACCTACTATTCTCTATGTTTGCTCTAAAATGCGCCATAGCGTAGCACAATGGGGTGTAGATATCAAAAATATTCGGGAGGGCATACCGACGGACCCACCTAGCAGTATAGGAAGGCGAGACATTCGCCATCTTGTTTTGCATGTTGTTGTTTTTTTCAACCAACGGAAGTGACGTAAATTAGGCTACCGTTGACTGGTTTCGTGATTTACCTTGCTGTTCACCAGCTGATTTTGTTTTTGTGCAAGATCGACAGTGCCTGTGCTGACATCAACATGGAAAGTCACATTAACATGAGCACATGGCACGAAATAAGCCCATAGTATGTCATTTACAATATTTAATTATGTTACCCTATGATTACGCCTATTCAGATAAATGACAAAACCAATCACGAAACCAGTCCGTACTTCCATTGGTTGAAAAATGGTTCCCAGCCTACATGCGGATTAGTAACGTACAATTAGCGAGCCGGTCAAAGGTAAATGACGTTACTTCCGTTGACTGAAAAGATGGATGCTGTCATTCCTTCTAAATTCATACAGATCCTCAGTGTAACTGGATTATCACATCGGGGTTTCGTTCATCCCATAAAGCTCCTATGTATCAAACTCCATTCCCGTTATTTAGGGGTGAAAGGGTTAACTGATCAGTAGGGCTGCAATGTGTGATCCTGTGGTTATGCAGTAAATATAATCTAACATGTATGTTGATTTAATATGACATTTATTAATGAAATAAATAATTTGTTTGATAAATATCATATTAAAGCATCCCATCATTCATGTACGATCATCATCTATTTATTAAAGTCGTTGACCGATTTCATAATAAAGTTCGTGGATTATCTCCTCGTAAATGCGAACGAACGGTGATGTCACCGTGGCAAATACTTTACCACACCTTCATACATTTTACAGGTATTACCTCACGCGATCTGCTCACAAACATAGGTGGAAAACTCGTACCTGTGACACAAATAAAAAATATGGAACAAAAATCCCATTACCCCACCCACCTGGTCTGGTACTGTATTGTTTACTATAAACAGTACAGTACGAGACCAGGTGGGTGGGGTAATGGGATTGTGTGCTTATGGGCTTTTTGTGGCCAGTGTAGATCCAGATCAGCCTATGCATATGTACAGTCTGATCAGGATATGCACTGTTCGCCGTTCCATCAATGAAACACCCGTCATATCTAGATCGTTATACATTGAACTATACTCCTTGAAAGCACAGGTGTTTGAACAGATGGTCACAATGTTGGTGTCATATGGGTATTTGGGTGGATTTTGGTGGATTTCGTTGGTTTTGGGTAATGTATATAGTTTTGTGCAACTACTAATGCTCAATCATTACACACGATAGAAATCGTCAAATTATCTAACACATTCACCGTTACGAAGTTTCGGACACATTTTATACTGCCAAAATACCCATACGTATACGAGTAATTCGCGGGAGCTGACGTAAATTGTATGTTGGTAACAATGCACCCAACCCACCAGAGATACCGAAATAACCCAAGAAAACACCGAAATATGAACCGTTCTTCAAGAACCTGTGCCTGAACGTGCACTTGGCGAGATTATTGTATATACCCACAGAGATCCAGATAAGTTGTGTAACTGTATCATACCCCCAGATTTCAAATTCAGTGCGTATTTTAGTTTTACAAATGTATTATTGATTTTCTTCCTTATTAAATAGGGTACAAAAGATACAAATAAAAATTCACTTATTTGAGCTGCAAGAATCTCAAACAAGTAAATGTTCTACTTTATTACAGCATTTTCACTACTCAATTTGAAAATCAATGCGTATTTTCAAATTGCTGTGATTATTTTGTACTTTGTACCCTCACTTTTGATAACCAATGCGTATTCTGCTCAAATAAGTTCGTAAAATACGTAAATACGCACCTTATCTGGAACTCTGTACCCATAAGAACGATTGAATCGGACGGCGGAATATCTGTAACTTTAGTATACTTTGTATTCACGGCAAGTCACATAATCTACGTTGTGTTGCGTCTCCGTATAATATAGACATACGCATTTAATACGTTCATTAACGATACATGCCCACTCAGCAGGCACAGCATGTTCTTTATAGAAATTAAATAAGTATATAATTGTGTCACTATTCCACAAGTTCTAAAAAATACGAGTGTCCGCTATATAGATATAATCATTTCGTAATATCTATTTTACTGATAATGACTCGCGGTGGTATCAGGTGAATGAATATTTATTTTGCTAGAAAAGGTCTCAAATGATGTCTGATATAAAGAACAGTTCGTGCCTACTGAGTGGGCATGTACCTTTAAGTAGGAGGGCGTTGTTCGTTGTAACTCCCGGCTGCTATACTCCATGCCGTGTAGTGAATTACTAGTGTTCGAACTCGAGTTAGACCCGAGTTGAAACTCTGCTTGTTCCAAAAACTACTCGGATTACTCCGGAGTTACAACGAAACACGTCCAGTGACTCCGCGACTTATCAGGCAAGCGCATCCAGCCGGAAGCTGTACGGTTTTATAGACGCTCGTCTGGTAATTACAGTTTGCAGCCTGGAAATTAGATTTATTTATTTACATCCAGTTTGTATGCAACATGCCTTTATGTATCAGGTAATATGAAGTTAGTCTGTCTGTGCGAGGAGATAATTGGCGACTTGTATCACTTACACCGCTGCCTTAAATTTTCTCGTCTGCTGTTTTTTTTTCTCTTGATTTTCCACTTTCGATGAAAATGTGTTTTGTCTTAATACGATTCTCATACGCTGTCCAAACATGTTTTGTTAATAATGTCATTTAAGAACAACATACGAAAATGTTGGTTTCCCGCAGTTTAAGTACGCGTCCGATAACCTTTCGAGAAGATGCTCATGTCCTGTCGCAACATGTTTTTCAAATCGATGTTAATTTCAAGTTGTGACATTTCCCTGTTTGCTTGCTTGACAGAATTAAAACACAAGCACATCACTCAGGCCCGTACGGAGGAATTAATTTAGGGGGGTGTGTTTATAGACGGCGAGAAGGGCTAAGCATCTTGTTTTCACATCCACGGACAGACCTCGGCAGATTAACCCTTTCACCCCTAAGTAACTGGAATGGATTTTGATATGTTAATTTTGCAACCAATCCACTCATCACAAAATGTTTTCAGACCAGTCCATTTATGAACTTGGGGTGTTTTTGTCTCTCAAAAGTATGAAATTCACTTGCAAAAAGTGAAGATCCTGATGAGACGGCTCGTCACGAGCCGGCTCATCAGGATCTACACTTTTTGCCAATACCACTATACAGGCCTGTGGTGTTGAAACGGTTAAGCACCCGTCGCACCCCCTCTGCGTACGGGCCTGTCACTGGCATCGTATTCTATTTATATTTACATCACAACATGTCTTGAAAATTGATGAACATATTTAAAGGTACATGCCCACTCAGTAGGTTATAATATATTTATAGGGAGACAGGTAGTTTTGTATTTTCTTAGATATGACATTTTCTGGCAACGTAAACATTCATTCATTACCTTACCCCACGTATTTATTGACATTATTATACATTTTACATCCAACGTAAATTTCCACACTTATATCAGGTCAGGGGCGATAACCGTGTTTTCTTAAAATGTTAACGGACATTAATATTTATTTGTCCAATAACTGGAAATATATCTACAACAATGTATTTTTTAGAATTTCATATAGCATAATTAATTTGAGGAATGTGGTTAGATCTTCTAGAAATTGGCTTTTGTAAGTTTATGGGTGAGTAATCGTTAGTAGTGTAAAAATACGGATACTCCAGTTGTTTGCAAACACTGGACAAATTGAAAATGGGAATACATGTACATGTAATTAATTTTCCAATGTTGTTGTTGTATTTCCAAGTGTGTCTATCTTTCTGGATCTTTATCAAAAACGCTATTTGAAAAATAAATTAAAATCTATTGCATTCCGACCAATTATAATAAAATGTATTAGTATACATTTCATATAATAAATACGTGTAAAAACCACCCTTTGTCTATATTGTGGAATAAGTAAAAATCAACATATTATACAATGTCTGGAGACTTTATATTTTATTTTTAAAATAATTTTAAATATTTTTGCAACATTGTATTTTCAATAGTTTCATATATAGCAACATTTTTTTTTATGAGGAATACGATTAGCACAAATTGGTTTTGGTCATTTTATCGGTGAATACATGTTACATGTTGCAACCATGTTCATTTTCCAGTTACTTGAACACACTGAAAATCAAAATTTGGGAATTCAAGTAATGGTATTGTTTTTGTTTTGTTTTTCATGTGTGCATACATGTACCTGTCTGGATAGCCATGGACACGTCATTTTAAAACAATGTTTAAAAAACATGATTTTTTTTACGAATTTACGGTCAGAAATATTCTAAAACGATTTAAGAATGAATTATCTCCCCTTTTTTTATTTTGAATTTTAGTGTTACGGGTTTGCCTTGCAACTCGTAAACCTTTTAAACGATAATAGCTGGAGGCTTGATACATGGTATCTAGATTCCTTATGGTGTGGAGATAAGTACACTTGTTTCAATGATTTTGTATTTGACATCCGTGTCATGGATTATCTCCCCGTTTTGTACTCTGTGAACAGTTATTCTTGTTTGTGGTATGTTAATGTTGATGTTGCACTCATACCATGTATTTTATACACAGGAGATAGTGACCGTTCGACTCTGGGTTACAGACTGGATTGTCTTCGGCCCGGCTGTATACCCACAGCAGGTAAGTGTTACTTTAATACTGTCCTATGGTTCTTACGTACTGTGACCCCGGGGGCCGTTTCACTAAACTTCGTAAGACTAAAATGGTCGTAAGTGCAAAATTATGATAGTCTGTAAATATCATATTAACATTGTTTTCTTGTAAACAATTGTTGGATTTACATGTATTGAGCATAGGCTGCATATGCAGCCTGTGCTCAATAAATGTAAATCCATCAATTTATATTTCCAGACGATTCTAAATTTGCGCTTACGAACATTTTAGTCTTACGATGTTTAGTGACACGGGCCCCAGATCTCCCTGTACATCCGCACAGTCGGATCAGGGTCTACACTGCTTGAGAACTGGTATTTTCCCCAGTTTTGAAAATTAAAATATGACCTGTGCTGTGCGATCAATATTCAAATGATTCAAATAACCTTCAGATATCTCGTAAAATGTTAGCTTGTAGCCAATCCCGGATTACCCCCCCCCCCCCCCCCCCACCCCCCCCCCCCCCCCCCCCCCCCTTGCCTTGCAACTCGTAAACCTTTTAAACGATAATAGCTGGAGGCTTGATACATGGTATCTAGATTCCTTATGGTGTGGAGATAAGTACACTTTTTTCAATGATTTTGTATTTGACATCCGTGTCATGGATTATCTCCCCGTTTTGTACTCTGTGAACAGTTATTCTTGTTTGTGGTATGTTAATGTTGATGTTGCACTCATACCATGTATTTTATACACAGGAGATGGTGACCGTTCGACTCTGGGTTACAGACTGGATTGTCTTCGGCCCGGCTGTATACCCACAGCAGGTAAGTGTTACTTTAATACTCTCCTATGGTTCTTACGTACGTATGGTTCTTACGTACGCATATGCAGCCTATGCTCAATAAATGTAAATCCATCAATTTAAATTTCCAGACGATTCTAAAATTGCGCTTACGAACATTTTAGTTGTACGATGTTTAGTGACACGGGCCCCAGATCTCCCTGTACATCCGCACAGTCGGATCAGTGTCTACACTGCTTGAGAACTGGTATTTTCCGCAGTTTTGAAAATTAAAATATGACCTGTGCTGCGCGATCAATATTCAAATGATTCAAATAACCTCCAGATATCTCGTAAAATGTTAGCTTGTAACCAATCCCGGATGACCCCCCGCCCCCACTTCCGCCACCCCTAGGTACATGCCCGCTCAGTAGGTGCAAAATGTTCATTATAGGAATTAAATAAGTGTATAAGTGTGTCACTGTTCCACCAGTTCTAACAATTACGAGTGCCCGCTATGCAGATATAATCATTTAGTAATATTTATTTTGCTGATATTGACGCGCGGTGGATTCAGGCTAATTCCATATACAAATGAGGCATGATATTTTTGTAATTATTTATGCAAATTAAATGCGTCACATTTTCGACAGATTATGAAGTTTGATCATTGCACATGAAACAAATCAATACAGAGAATAAATAGAAATGTCCGTTAACATTTTAAGAAACACGGTTATCGCCCCTAATATCAGTGTGCAAATTTACGTCTGATATAAAATGTATAATAATGCAAATCAATACGTGGAGTAATGGTGGATGAATGTTTATTTTGCCAGGAAATGTCTCGGATGATGTCTCTGATATAAAGAACACTTTGTGCTTACTGAGTGGGCATGTACCTTTAAACCTTGTTCAAATATTGTCCTACTTGTTGACCTATGTGCCACGCGATTCACTACATTTCACGAGAAAACAGTCTTCATTGTCTTTGCAGCCAGCGTTGTTACAATTCTATCTGCGTCTGCGCAGTCAGGACCCGGCTATATAGACAGAGGACGTGGCGGCGACTCAGTCGGGGAGAAATATCGGGTAATAATGAATATGAGTTCATGTTCAGTTATCGAACCATATTCGTCTCACGTGTTATATTCAACTTCTTACACTTACAGCTGAGCGACCGAGACAGACACAACACTGGAGTGCGCGGCATTGTGGATACTTACATACAGCTTGATACGCGGTGAATACATTGGAAAACGTGTTATATAAAGCAGATATGGCAGAAGCGAGGACCACGCGCCCTAGGGCCGGTGACGCCACCATTCAACGATTCAAAGACGCCGCCGAAAAGAAATCTAGGGACGATGTGGACGCCATAACTTGCCGACTAAACAACATCTGCAAGTTAACTAGTGACTACATTGATCGTATCACGTCCGTACAGACGGACAGCAGCGACAAAGCAAGGAAAGGCGAGAATAATCTATTTCCATTGTTGAAGGAGGCAGAAACATTGATAGCTGAGTGCAAAACTTCTACTTCCGGTATTCAACATAAATGCAGCGTGAAGTGGTGCGTGTTTGTGGGAAATAAAACAATAGTGGATTATTTACAAAGTGTTGGTGCTATTACCTTCCCATGTCTGAGTGAAGACATCAATATTCGTGGATCTACAGATCGCAGCAAGTGTGGAGTCACAGGTTTACTCGTGCTCACCGACGGTCGACTACTACTGTCTGACTGTAACAATAAGAACATAAAGCTGTTTGATGACAAACATAAACTCGTGTCCCACGTTCCACTACAATCCATTCCCTGGGACATTGCGGAGACAGCGGGCGGGCAGGTAGCTGTATGTCTGCCAGACAACAAAACCATCCAGTTAGTGAGAGTGTCGGGCAGCCTGACCCCCGGGCAGATCATCCAGACCCCAGTGAAATGCGGCAGTGTGACCAGATGTGGAGACAACCTGGCGGCGGTACATCCTACATCACGAGACATTGTGGAGATTGACATGAGGGGTAGGAAGGTGAGAACTGTATGGATATGTCCTGATGGCAACCTCCACTATATAATACACAACACCCGCGGGGAGTTGATCACGACAGACAGCGGCCCCGGGGTAACACGTGTCACCCGGGATGGCGGCGTGCTGGCCCGATACAAGGGAGACAACTTGGAGTTTCCACTCGGACTCACCGTCCACTCAGACGGAAGTATCTATGTCTGCGACTGCTCGTCTGACAACATCCACCACATAACCGCGGATTGTACCCGTATTGAAGTCTTCGGGGATGGACGGGTATCGGGGCCTTACACCATCTGTTACAACCAACACAACAATTGTCTGTATGTATCTCAGTTAGATAATGACTGTATAAAAGTGTTTTGTGTGGGGAATTAAAGTCAGCGGGTCTCAGATATTCACACATGGATGAACAGATGAAAAAAACGTGGCTTCTTTGTAGATTTCTATCATATTTTGTTCTCCCAGTTATGCCTATATAGTCGTCTGCAACAAATCTGATTGTGAACAATGGAATTTGTGAAAATAATGTTTTGTTCATGATAATGTTTATAATACTGGAAAATAACTAGAGATTTCAACGCTAGTTATTTTCCAGTATTATAAACATGTTTTTTTACAAATTTCTTGTATTTAACCCTTAGACCGCTACTCACAACAATTGTCGTCTGCTGTTGTTTTTATATCTTGGTTGGACAGCACTTTCCATTGGAAATGATTCTGAAGTGCTGTCGAGGCATGTTGTAACCATGTTTTTATTGCGAAATAAGGCGAGATATAAAAGCAGCAGCAGACAATTGTAAAGAGCTGTCAAAACATGTTTTTCATGATAAAAATGGAAAATAGAAAATAAACAGCAGAGGACCAAATAGTTGTGAGTTCATGACTGTCTGGATATTAAAGTGACATTTTCCTGTCAAATTTACATATTTTTAAATTAAATAACTTTTGGGTTATTTCAGTTTGCATGTAAATATTTGTTGTGAAATATTTTAACCTTTTATTGTTCATAGAAATAAACAAAAAATTATTGACAAAATTCGTGAATATTTTTTTTATTTTATTTTTTGGTAAAACATTTTATTATATATCTACCCGTGAAATACA
>JAQRGA010000315.1:0-41833 GCA_029237695.1 Conchocele bisecta | reverse complement strand
TCATTTCTCAATAAAAACATGGTTACAACATGCCTCGACAGCACTTCAGAATCTTTTCCAATGGAAAGTGCTGTCAAGCAAGATATAAAAACAACAGCAGACGACAATTGTTGTGAGTAGCGGTCTAAGGGTTAAATACAGAAATTTGTAAAAAAAAAACATGTTTATATACTGGAAAATAACTAGCGTTGAAACGCTAGTTATTTTCCAGTATTATAAACATTATAACAAAACATTATTTTCACAAATTCCATTTTTCACAATGAGATTTGTTGCAGACGACTTATAGGCATAACTGGGAGAACAAAATATGATAGAAATCTACAATGAAGCCACGTTTTGTTCATCTGTTCATCCATGTGTGAATATCTGAGACCCGCTGACTTTAATTCCCGAGACACAACACTTTTATACAGTCATTATAGAACTGAGCTACATACAGACAATTGTTGTGTTGGTTGTAACAGATGTTGTAAGGCTGTGATACCCGTCCATCCCCGAAGACTTCAATACGGGTACAATCCGCGGTTATGTGGTGGATGTTGCGAGACGTGAAGCCGCAGACATAGATACTTCCGTCTGGGTGGACGGTGAGTCCGCGTGGATCCGCCAAGTTGTCTCCCTTGTATCGGGCCAGCACGACGCCATCCCGGGTGACACGTGTTACCCCGCGGCCTCTGTCTGTCGTGATCAACTCCCCGCGGGTGTTGTGTCTTATATACTGGAGGTTGCCATCAGGACATGTCCATACAGTTGTCACCTTCCTACCCCTCATGTCAATCTCCACAATGTCTCGTGATCTATGATCTACCGCCGCCAGGTTGTCACCACATCTGGTCACACTCCAGCATCTCACTGGGGTCTGGATGATCTGCCCGGGGGTCTGGATGATCTGCCCGGGGGTCTGGATGATCTTCCCGGGGGTCAGGCTGCCCGACACTGTCACTAACTGGATGGTCTTGTTGTGTGGCAGACATACAGCTACCTGCCCGCCCGCTGTCTCCGCAATGTCCCTGGGATAGGATTGTAGTGGAACGTGGGACACGAGTTTATGTTTGTCATCAAACAGCTTTATGTTCATATTGTTCCAGTCAGACAGTAGTAGTCGACCGTCGGTGAGCATGAGTAAACCTGTGACTCCACACGTGCTGCCATCTGTAGCTCCACGAATATTGATGTCATCACTCAGACATGGGAAGGTAATAGCACCAACACTTTGTAAATGATCCAATAATGTTTTATTACCTACACACACGCACCACTTCACGCTGCATTTATGTTGAATACCGGAAGTAGAAGTTTTGCACTCAGCTATCAATGTTTCTGCCTCCTTCAACAATGGAAATAGATTATTCTCGCCTTTCGTTGCTTTGTCGCTGCTGTCCGTCTGTACGGACGTGATACGATCGATAAAGTCACTAGTTAACGTGCAGACGTCGTTTAGTATGGCGCCCACATGATCCCTGGACTTCTCGGCGTCGTGGATGAGTCGGTCAATGGTGGCCAATATCGTATCGTCCTCCCCGCTGTGTACGTCACCGGCCCTAGGGCGCGTGGTCCTCGCTTCTGCCATATCTGCTTTATATAACACGTTTTCCAATGTATTCACCGCGTACCAAGCTGTATGTAAGTATCCACAATGCCGCGCACTCCAGTGTTGTGTCTGTCTTGGTCGCTCAGCTGTAAGTGTAAGAAGTTGAATATAACGCGCGAGACGAATATGGTTCGATACTAGTGCATGGGGGACATTTAGGGGGCGCCGTCTAAAATCCCACACGCTCAATCATAATTTAACCATATTCAACGAGAAGACATTATTTAACTAATTTATTGCACGGATACGGCGGAAACCTGAGATAAATATGATCAATTTTGTAGAGTTTGTTCTACGTTTTATACAAATACAATAACTTCAACATTTAATTCCAGACACTCCCCTTGGTTACCTCGCTGAAGGCACTGAATGTCTCGCTATCACGTGTTGGTTCACGACATGACAAAACCGGCTTACTCCGCTTGCAATCTCTGCTTAACCAACCCGGCCTGCACATCTGCGCAGTCTGATCAGTGTTCACAGTATTCGCTGTTTTGATATAGAGCCATCTGGCACCATACATATTTCTCAGCGCATTCTCCAAATTCGTATTATTTCGTGTGTGCCGAGGCTGAGCACAGCTCAGCTCAGCATCGACCAGTCATTATTTTCTAATTTCGATTTAAAAAACAGAATTTTCATACATGAAATCATATTCATTATTACCCGATATTTGTCCCCGACTGAGTCGCCGCCACGTCCTCTGTCTATATAGCCGGGTCCTGACTGCGCAGACGCAGATAGAATTGTAACAACGCTGGCTCAGTGGCTGCAAAGACAATGAAGACTGTTTTCTCGTGAAATGTAGAGAATCGCGTGGCACATAGGTCAACAAGTAGGACAATATTTGAACAAGGTTTAAAGGTACATGCCCACTCAGTAAGCACAAAGTGTTCTTTATATCAGAGACATCATCTGAGACATTTCCTGGCAAAATAAACATTCATCCACCATTACTCCACGTATTCATTTGCATTATTATACATTTTATATCAGACGTAAATTTTCACACTGATATTAGGGGCGATAACCGTGTTTCTAAAAATGTTAACGGACATTTCTATGTATTCTCTGTATTGATTGGTTTCATGTGCAGATCAAACTTCATAATCTGTCGAAAATGCTATTGTTTTAGGTGACGCATTTAATTTGTATAAATAATTAAAAAAATATCATGCCTCATTTGTATAATATGGAATTAGCCTGATACCACCGCGCGTCAATATCAGCAAAATAAATATTACTAAATGATTATATCTGCATAGCTGGCACTCGTAATTGTTAGAACTAGTGGAACAGTGACACACTTATACACTTATTTAATTCCTATAATGAACAGTTTGCACCTACTGAGCGGGCATGTACCTAGGGGCGGCAGAAGTGTGGGGGGGGGGGGGGTATGGGGGGGGGGGGTAATCTGGGATTGGTTACAAGCTAACATTTTACGAGATATCTGGAGGTTATTTGAATCATTTGAATATTGATCGCGCAGCACAGGTCATATTTTAATTTTCAAAACAGGGGAAAATACCAGTTCTCAAGCAGTGTAGACCCTGATCTGACTGTGCGGATGTACAGGGAGATCTGGGGCCCGTGTCACTAAACATCGTACAATTAAAATGTTCGTAAGCGCAATTTTAGAATCGTCTGGATATTTAAATTGATGGATTTACATTTATTGAGCATAGGCTGCATATGCAGCCTATGCTCAATACATGTAAATTCAACAATTGTTTACAAAAAAACAATGTTAATATGATATTTACAGACTATCATAATTTGGCACTTACGAACATTTTAGTCTTACGAAGTTTAGTGAAACGGCCCGCGGGGTCACAGTACGTAAGAACCATAGGACAGTATTAAAGTAACACTTACCTGCTGGGGGTATACAGCCGGGCCGAAGACAATCTAGTCTGTAACCCAGAGTCGAACGGTCACTATCGTATACAATACATGGTATGAGTGCAACATCAACAATAACATACCACACACAAGAATAACTGTTCACAGAGTACAAAACGGGGAGATAATCCATGACACGGATGTCAAATACAAAATCATTGAAAAAAGTGTACTTATCTCCACACCATAAGGAATCTAGATACCATGTATCAAGCCTCCAGCTATTATCGTTTAAAAGGTTTACGAGTTGCAAGGCAAGGGGGGGGGGGGGGGGGGGGGGGTAATCCGGCCGGGATTGGTTACAAGCTAACATTTTACAAGATATATGAAGGTTAATTGAATCATTTGAATATTGATCGCGCAGCACAGGTCATATTTTAATTTTCAAAACTGGTGAAAATACCAGTTCTCAAGCAGTGTAGACCCTGATCTGACTGTGCGGATGTACAGGGAGATCTGGGACCCGTGTCACTAAACATCGTACGACTAAAATGTTCGTAAGCGCAATTTTAGAATCGTCTGGAAATTTAAATTGATGGATTTACATTTATTGAGCATAGGCTGCATATGCAGCCTATGCTCAATACATGTAAATCCAATAATTGTTTACAAGAAAACAATGTTAATATGATATTTACAGACTATCATAATTTTGCACTTACGAACATTTTAGTCTTACGAAGTTTAGTGAAACGGCACCCGGGGTCACAGTACGTAAGAACCATAGGACAGTATTAAAGTAACACTTACCTGCTGTGGGTATACAGCCGGGCCGAAGACAATCCAGTCTGTAACCCAGAGTCGAACGGTCACTATCTCCTGTGTATAAAATACATGGTATGAGTGCAACATCAACAATAACATACCACACACAAGAATAACTGTTCACAGAGTACAAAACGGGGAGATAATCCATGACACGGATGTCAAATACAAAATCATTGAAAAAAGTGTACTTATCTGCACACCATAAGGAATCTAGATACCAAGTATCAAGCCTCCAGCTATTATCGTTTAAAAGGTTTACGAGTTGCAAGGCAAACCCGTAACACTAATCCTAAAATTCAAAATAAAAATGGGAGATAATTCATTCTTAAATCGTTTTAGAATACTTCTGACCGTAAATTCGTAAAAAAAATCATGTAATGTTTTAAAATGACGTGCCCATGGCTATCCAGACAGGTTTGCACACATGAAAAACAAAACAAAAACAATACCATTACTTGAATTCCCAAATTTTGATTTTCAGTGTTTTCAAGTAACTGGAAAATAAACATCGTTGCAACATGTAACATGTATTCACCGATAAAAATGACCAAAACCAATTTGTGCTAATCGTATTCCTCATAAAAAAAAAAGTTGCTATATGTGAAACTATTGAAAATACAATGTTGCAAAAATATTTAAAATTATTTTAAAAATAAAATATAAAGTCTCCAGACATTGTATAATATGTTGATTTTTACTTATTCCACAATACACGTATTTATTATATGAAATGTATACTAATACATTTTATTGTTATGATTTGGCTTTCTGGTCAATTGGACTTTATGCACCTTTTCCCGTATGGCTTACATGTGTTAGCTGTCGTGAAACTGGGTAACTCTGTTCTAGTTTCTACATGTTGCTCAGAGAAACTAGGTCAGTGGTTGCTTTGAGCCGATGACTAACAGTTGCTTGGAGACTGGATGTTGGCTCAAAACATGTTGCATGCTCGCAATGAGCCGCTTGGCTCAAACCAACATTGAGTCTCTGGTTGTGTTGCAACTGAGCATTATGCTGTTTACTATAAAAGGGGTCTGCTTCTCATTCTAGAGGGAGAGGAATTCAAAGTTTTAGTCTCAGGCTTCATGATATGCTAACCATGTTGAAAGACTTATGTTTAGGATATACATTGAGCTATGTATTTATATGCAATTAAATATATTCCATGGGAAACACTATAATTTGGAATAGAGGAAAAGAAATGAATTAGATTGTACTTAACCATTATAACGTTCGGCAAACAGTTTAAGTGTTATTATACGAATATTTTAAGTCATGCTACCAACATGTGGATAAGTTGTCTTGTAATAAAGAGTTAATGCAGTGAATGAGTTTGTGAAATTACTTTGGCCTTGATCAAATGGAATCGTCATAAATTGCCGCACAATTACGGACATCGCTACTGATGGCGCATCGATTATGCATAGATACAGCGTATGGAGTGTGTCGTCCGTACGGTCCAATGCTCAAAACATAACACTGGTGGCTCGCGGTGGGATTTATGGACTTGCACACGCTGTTACAGTGGTTTTGTCCTGTGCGCTAAAGTCCTGAGTAGTGGAGTTGATTATAATTGTCGGTCAAATTGTGTGGCAATTGTTTTCTTGAAATTCCTAGACTGGCTAACGGTGACTATGTTTCTGCTCTTGAGTTAAATCATGAATAAAGCTGAAATACTTGATGCTCAGAAAACTCTTTTAGTGATAACATTAGAAATTGGAAACCTAATAGAGCATTTACAACGAGAGGTGGACAATTACGATGCTACGGTAAAACGGTATAATGAGTTAGTTGAAGAGGAGCAAAAAACATATTGTTGAATTGGAAAGTGAAACGCGAAATTGAAAAAAACGCGCTGACCTCAGACGACGAATTACCCGACGTATATAAGCTGGAATAACAGTTGAAACAGAAATGGGACCGAAAAAGAACACCCCGAAAGATAGCAGTGGTCAAAGTGAGGATACTGAAGAAGCAGATATACATGTAGTGCGGGAAATAGAAGACTTACGCGAAAATCTGCGCATCTCATCGGAAGAAAACTCTAATGCGAAAAGTGCTTTCTCGGATTTAGAACGTGAAAATAAGCGTCTCAACAACATTTTACAAGAAACACGTGATGAAGTGGATATTGAGATGCAATCAATGCGACGCCAAATGCAGGAACATGCTGAAAACATGGGCAGGGGTGGAAATAAGGGAGAGTGCCCTCCAGGCAATGCGTGGGGATGATACATCAGACAACAATCACATTGCAAGAAGAACGGGCTCGAGCAAGGGAACAACATATGCATCCACCTGACCCTTGGGCAGATGAGTCGCGTCGTCAACAAGTTCACCGTCTTACGAGGCTTCGCCGCAGGCACAAGTGCAAGCATCGGCAGTATGCAAAGGTCTGCGCCGCACTTCACGAGATATGAAGTGCCACTACCGAGGCAGATGCTATATGACGGAAAGGGATCATATGAAACATTCATTCGTCCTTTTACAAACATGGCGAAAGTTTGCAAGTGGAATAGTGAAGAGAAAGTTTTTCGTCTGACACTGTTTAAGAGGTGAAGCTGCAGATTATGTTTTCAACCAACTGGATGCAAGTGTGAGATCATCATTCTATGACCTGCAGCATGCCTGGCTTCTAGATTTAAAGAAAGGCGTTCGGGAGCATCATATCTGGCTGAGCTAGAAAGTAGGAAGCTGGGCCAGAAGGAGAAGCTAATTGAATATGTTTCGGACATTAAAAGGCTAGTAAGGAGCAGTTATCCAACCGCAGATGTCGCTACATTGGATACCATCAGTCTCCGGTACTTTCTAAAAGGAATTGGCGATCAGCAAATGGTTCTCGCTGTGGGTATGAAAAACCCACAATCCATCGACGAAGCATGTGACATTTTGGAAATGTATAAAAGTTTCAAAGATGAGCCATTCAAACCTGCGTCTGCACCAACACGGATAAAGGCAGTGAAAAACGCGAAGCCAGAGGCCAAGTATGTCACAGAAGACAACTTGGACGAATTTTAAACGTGAAAAAATTTTTTTTCAGAGTAGAATGGAAAAGGAAAATTTGATGAGAATCATGTCTACGTTGAAAAAGGGTCTCTTTGAAAATAAACGGCATGAAAACTGCAAACCGCCTCTCGTTTAAGAAGAAAGAATATGTGGACTGTGGAATGTTACAGGTGTCATGAAATGGGACATTATGCAACCGAACTGCCCAACCCGCACATTGGCTGCCGATGGAACCGCAATGCAAAAGCAGGAAAACTAAGAAGGACTGAGGCAAACGGCCCTGCTTTGGTCCAACTAAGTGTAAGTGTAGATAATGATGAAGAAACAGTAATAAGAATGTCATTGTCGTGAGGTTAACAGTGGATTATCGATACTGCTTTCTGTTGATCATTCTGTCGATGCCAAAATTGGTTTTGGATACAGGGGCTGCAGTTACCTGTTGTGTCGTCTAATTATTTATAACAAATTGCCGCAGGATATGCGTCCTGAGCTAAGGAAGTAAGTCCGTCATTGAAACTGGAAGTCGCCAATGATGAGCTACTTCCCGTGTTGGGTACTGTAACTTTGAATTTTTTTTAAAATTAAGAAAGATAAATTTCAGTGGCAGTGTTTCGTAGCCCCCATTTACGAGAGGATGGGTTATTGGGACTTGACTTCCTTCAGGCTCATAAATTACGTGTTAAGTGCAGAATCAGGTCTGAAGTTGAAATAAAAATGAAAAAAGTACGCCACTATCATCGAAAAAGTGATTTGTTTGCGGGCAATTAGAATTAAGTGTGATGGCGCTGTCACAATACCAGCATTCAGTGAGATGATAATTGAAGGAGAAACAGATGAAGAAATACAGACAAAATATGGCTTAGTGTCTCCAGTGAAGGATAGTAACCATTGTTTAATGATTGGGTATGCCCTTGTTGACCCAAATTTGAAGAACATGGGAATCCCAATTCGTGTTTTGAATCCATCGTCTTCCGATATTCTAATATGTAAAGGGGAGACATTGGCACACCTTGGAGAAGTCGACGAGGTAACAATTTGTAGACCTTGAATCTAAGCTAAATAGTTTGCAGGGTGACACTAGCAGTGGATCATTACCAGGACATCTAGTTGAGCTTTTTTTTTTGAATGTTCAAGTGAGAAATTAACTCTGACTGAAAGAAATCAGTTGAAGTCATTATTAATAAAACATGCTGATGTTTTTGCAAGCTCATCGAGTGACCTCGGGTGGCGAACATCAGTGGTTAAGCATAAAATTGACACTGGGGGCAATCCGCCTATCAAACAACGTCCACGACGACCACCATTCGCCTTTGCAGATGAGGAATCCAAGATAATTCAAAATCAGTTAAAAACAAAAGTGATTCGCGAGAGTTCATCATCGTGGGCTGCTCCACTAGTGTATGTTCGGAAGCGAGATGGAACAGCGAGGCCCTGTGTGGATTATCGACTTCTTAATTCAGTTACTAAAAAGGATGCGTATCCGTTACCAAATTTAAATGACTCTGCCTAGATTACTTAGATGGTGCAGCCTATTTTTCTTGCCTCGATATTTTATCCGCATATTATCAGATAGAGGTGGAAGAGGAGGATCGACCAAAAAACAGCATTTGTGTGTAAACAAGGATTGTTCGAGTATAACGTGATGCCTTTCGGGACTCTGTAATAGTAGTTCAACCTTCCAGAGGTGCATGGAACTCATTATGCGTGGCCTACAATGGCACATATTACTCATATATCTGGATGACATAATTGTATATGCCAAAACGTTCTGTGACCATTTAGCCAGGTTGGACGTCGTGTTAACCAGGTTGCATAGAGCAGGAATAAAGCTGAAGGCTCCTAAATGCGTGTTGTTTCAACAGGAAGTGGCTTTCCTTGGACATCAGGTTACTGAAAATGGTGTGAAACCACTTTTGAGCAAGGTAAAAGACAATCAAGGAGTGGCCGATTCCACAGAATGTCACAGATGTGCGGTCATTTGTGGGATTCTGTTCTTATTACAGACGCTTCATCAAGGGTTTTGCTGCACGTGCAAAATCTATGCACAGGTGTTAGAGGCCGGACAACCATTTGAATGGAACGGAGAATGTCAAAGATGTTTTGACGACCTGAAGTCCGCATTGACGGGGAAAGAGGTGCTTGCATTTCCTCGTGATGATGCCGGGACGTTCATTTTGGACTGTGATGCTTCTGATTATGCAATTGGATCAGTTTTATCGCAGATGCAATGGTGTGAGAAGTCACGACAAATGGAAGAAGAGGCGTCCGATTTGTTATGCCAGTAAGTCACTAACGAAACCGCAAAGGGCTTACTGTTGCACACGGCGTGAAATGCTAGCTGTCGTTGTCTACCTACAGGAGTTCAGACAATATTTATTAGGGAGAAAGCTTATTGTCAGGACTGACCATAGTTCATTGAGGTGGATTATGTCTTTTAAGAACCCAGAGAATCAGATGGCAAGATGGATTGAAGTACTTTCACAATTTGATTTTGTGATCGAACACAGAAAGGGCACAAAGCATGTTAATGCTGATGCTTTGTCGAGGATGCCTTGTAATCCAGCAGATTGTCCATGTTATGACGGAACATCGGTCCTGCAGTCGTTACCATGTGGCGGTTGCAAAAGTTCACCAAGAAGCACAAGGAGTGGTCGATATTGCAGGACATGGACGATGTGGTACCACTAATAACAAGACGGATTAGTGTTCAAACATGTTCAAGTGCTTTTCTACCATTACATAGGGATGTATTTAAGTGTAATAAGCAGTATTCTTATGGCTGGACCCGATTACATAGTGGCTGTTATTAGACGATTGGTGCAGTGTGTTTGGCTATTCCACGAAACACATAGGATCCGGTAAAGTCAAGCATCTGAGAGTCAGCCAAGAGTCGACTGAGCCAGCTAGCAACCATGCGGATCTGGGAGATGAAACTCTCGAGAAGGACCTTGGATTGTCGACACATGCTGGTGGACTATTTCCAAACAGCCGAAAAGTAACCAATGAAAATGACGAGTTGGAAGTGCAGAGAATGTACACTTTTCAAATTGGATTGGCTCATACTCAGCAAGCCAAATGGCTAAGTTGCAGTCTGCTGATCCAGATATCGGTCCTGTGCTGAAGTGGAAGCTGCAAAGTAGTGACAGACCACTTAGAGATGTAGTAGCGGGTGAAAGCCCAGTGACCAGAAACTTGTGGTTGTACTGGTCGCAGTTACATGTAAGGAATGGTGTATTGTTTAAATGTTGGTGACTACAAATTCAATTGAAGATTACGACCAGCTCATTCTGCCGGCAATACTGCATAAAGATGTAATGAAACTAACACATAATGCAATGCCGTTCAGCCCATCTTGGTGTGAGTAAAACAATAGATAAACTGAGACTTAGAACTTCTATTGGTACAAAATGAGTGAAAGTGTGCGACAAATGGATTAAACAAATGTGAGTTTTTGTGGGGAAAGGGGAAAGAAAGAAGCCGACGAAGGTTGCGAAAGCACCATTACAGAAGTATACCGTTGGATACCCCATGGATCGAGTTTCAACTGACATACTAGGGCCTTTACCTACTAGTGAATCCGGAAAATAAATTTATATTGGTGGCAATGTGTAACTTCACCAAGTATGTTGAGGCATACGCCCTACCTGACCAGACAGCACACACCGTGGCTAATAAACTTGTGATGGAATTCTTTTCCAGAATGGGAATTCCCATTGACATTTTGTCTGACCAGGGAAGAAATTACCAGTCTGAACTGTTTAGGCAGATGTGTGTATTGCTCGAAATAAATCAGACTCGAACAAGCGCATTCCGGCCGTCCTCCAATGGCATGGTAGAGCGGTTTAATCAGAGCTTGTTAAACATGATAACTACAATTATGTATAGATATGAATGTGTAGATAACATATGTATACGGGGCTCCATAGCAATGCTGGTAGAGGCGGGATACATATGTATACGGGGCTCCATAGCAATGCTGGTAGAGGCGGGACACATATGTAAATACGGGGTGGGCGGGGCGGGCGGGGCGGGCGGGGCGGGGCGGGCTCCATAGCAATGCTGGTAGAGGGCGGGATACATATGTACGGGGTACGGGGCATCCATATGGGCTTAGATGTGGTAAAAGGAAAACTACCAATTGGTAGTTTATGCTGGAGGTGTTATACATATGCATACGGGGCTCCATATCAATGCTGGTAGATGCGGGATACATATGTATACGGGGCTCCATAACAATGCGGGTAGAGGCTCGGTAGCAATGCGGGTAGAGGCGGGATACATATGTTTACGGGCAGGCGGGGCTCCGTAGCAATATGCGGGTAGAGGCGGGATACATATGTATAAGAGACGGGCGGGGCTCCATAACGGGGCTCGGTGGCAATGCGGGTAGAGGCGAGATACATATGTTTACGGGCAGGCGGGGCTCCGTAGCAATGCGGGTAGAGGCGGGATACATATGCATGAGGGGCGGGCGGGGCTCCATAACGTAAGGGGCGGGTGTGGCTCCATAACGGGGCGGGCGGGGCTCGGTAGCAATGCGGGTAGAGGGGTAGAGGCGGGATACATATGTATACGGGGCGGGCGTATACGTACGGTAATTTACTCTTTTGACGGTATAAAAGTTGTCCGAAAGTTCGGAACTGGTGAATGTGTAGATAATTAACGATTTCTGTCGTGTGTTATGATTGAGCATTAATAGTAGTCGCACACAACTACGTCAATTAACCAAAACTAACGAAATCCACCAGGTGGAACAGGGCCAACGGATTCCCATTCAAAACTAATTCTTAAATCCATCAATGACTTTGGGCGGTGAACTTTCGACATCATTCACAGAAAGTGTATCAAAATCCTATCGCCAAGCGACGCGGTACGGGAGCTTTCGCGTTTATTCCGAGATCAGGGGCCCGTTTCACTAAGCTTCGTACGATTTACTTCTCTCAAGTACGTGATTCCCGAACATGCCTAGTGCTACCGTTTTATATATACATGTATATATAATTAAATGTGGGCACATCGACGAACGATTTGCCAATAACAGGTAAGAGATCAAATATTATTGTAAAATTCAACTTCGCACGTACGAACTTCTTAGTCGTATGAACTTTAGTGAAGCGTGCCCCAGATTTCGAGTGTCATGGGAGCTTGCATGTAACACATTTCGGAATGAATCTAAATATCGGGCCCATGTAAGGAATACATTTTAGGCGTAGATCTATGCAAATTTTGAAACAAATCAGCCGCTTTCCGCGTTTTTCATGTTATTATGTATTAATGATTGTGAAAGTGAACGAGTTTTAACGTCCCAGCAACAGTTAATGTCATATAGAGACGGCAGTAACTGACATCTGTGCTGTGCTGTGACCTTGACCCTGGGCTTAGAAGGGGCGGACGCCTACGACGCCGAGGGTATGCCATAAGCACGGCTTCCTTCGGAAGGCGCGCTAAAAATGTATGTACTTTTTCATCAATAAACAAAAAGCCACCCCACCCCCAAAAAAAAACCCCAAAAAAACCCCCAAAACAAACAAACCACCACAAAAACACAACGATTTTCCTATGGGAATTTAACATAGGGGGCTAAAAATAGATTTTTTAAAATAGTTTTGGAATTTGTGGACCGATTTTCAAAATCTAACTTTTGTTTTCTTAGTTACATAATTTCCAAGCTATCTATCACAGGTTTCGGAAAATGTTTCGTTTTTCGATTCCTCCTGCAGCCCCTCCAGCTCCTTTTGTCCCTGGTTAAATTCCCATAGGAAAATCGTTTTGTCGCAATAAAATCAATATTTCATTGAATTTCATCACATAAAAACATTTGAAACATATGAAAATAGCCTCATACCACCGTCAGTCACTATCAGTAAAATAAATATTACTAAATGATTATATATGTATAGAGTAATTTTTAGAATTGGTGGAATAGTGACACAATTATACACTTATTTAATTCCTATATATACCATTTTGTGCCTACTGAGTGGGCATGTAGTGATGCTGTACCTTTAATATTACTTGATACATGTGAGCATTTTGGAACACACCTATGCCCCCATTAACATGACCTTTTTCTTGCCACATTCCCATTTACTGATGCTTTACTCAATGAGAAGAATTCACATAAGCTCAATGAGCTTGTTTTCTAATCCTTAGTCACCGTTACATTGTATGTATTTTGATGCATATATATACATGTATACGATTTGAAATAAATAGTGTTTAAACTAACATAAACTTTTTGACCTTCACATGGTTGTGGAAAGACTTAGCCATTTTTTACGTCAAAAAGTTTCTAAGCCCTACAAGTAATGTTTGGACAAGCACCTGGCTCAGAACACAGGCATTCGGCGTGTTTCCGCTTTCATCGCTATAACTACATATGAATAACAAGGCTTATAACTTTGGTCGCTCACGACCTCGTATTATTACAAATTAACGTTAATGTAAATATTTTGTCGGAAAGTGCACATGTTCATTTGAGAATTATTGTTATCTTGCTGAAAGGGTATAGTTGGAACATAATTATGCAAAAAATATCGAATTACAGCTGGTTATCCTAGGTCGGATACGACCTCGTATCATAACAAATGAAATAATGTGCTTAGGGTTCTAATGTCAATATTGTAGTGGAAAGTTCATAATTATGTTCATTTAAGAATTATCGTTATCCCGCAGAAATACATAGAACGCACAGGCAATTACAAGTTTAAGCTTGTTATTTTGTTATGATACGTTGCTGAGTCCGACCAAGGTTATAAGCCTTGTTATTCATATGTAGTTATACCGAAGAAAGCCGAAACACGCCAAATGCCTGCGGCTCAGAATGGACACAACGAATAGAACTGGGAAACAGTACGATACTACGGAGCCCCGCAGGGGACGTAGAATTCTTTTTTTATTAATTCGTTCCCACGAAACAACAATTCGTTTCCTCAATTTAACAATTCGTTCCCACGAAATAACAATTCGTTCCCACGGGAACGAATTGTTAATTCGTGGGAACGAATTGTTATATATTGGGAACGAATTGCTAATTCGAGGAAACGAATTGTTAAATTGAGGGAACGAATTGTTATTTCATGGGAACAAATTAATAAAAAAAATCCAAGTCCCCTGCGCGGCTCCGTACGATACAACAAGCACACATTCCCTTTCTACACCACAGACCTGTATAGCGGTATAATAGAACACTCCTAAACCAGACACTCGGGACAATATAGATGTTTACCTTAATTAAAGGTACATGCCCACTCAGAAGGCAGAAAAGGTTCATTATAGGGATTAAATAAATGTAAGTGTATAATTGTGTCACTATTCCATCAGTTCTAAAGATCCCAAGTGTCCGCTATACAGATATAATCATTTACTAATATTTATTTTACTGATAGTGACTCGCGGTGGTATCAGATATTTTCATATGCAAATGAGGCATGATATTTTTTAATTTATTTATACTAATTAAATGCGTCACATGAAAAATTGTATTTTCAACAGATTAAAAAGTATGAGCATTGCACATCAAAAAATAAATAGAGATACTAAAGAGTGATGCCCGTAAACATGTTAAGGAAACACGGTTATCGCCCCTAATATCAGTGTGGAAAGTTACGTCTGATATAAAATGTATAATAATACCAATCAATACGTGGGGTGAATGTTTATTTTGCCAGAAAATGTCTCAGATATAAAGAAAATTTTGTGGCTACTGGGTGGGCAATGAATGTTCATGACTGCAAAACACTAGAATGTGTCATGGAGTACTCACATGTCTGATTTACAGTGGAACATCTCTCAACCGAGCACCTCCCAGGGTGTCTGGTTTGTTGAGGTTCCACTGTATTGGCAAAAAATGTAGATCCAGATGAGCCGATTCGTGTCGAGCCGTCTCCGCAGGATTAGCTTGTTTATTAGTGTTTAACGGCCTATCAACAGCTAATGTCATGTAAGGCCGGGCAAACGAGTTCGATCACGTTTTAACCTGCTGCATTTGGGGAAAATCCCAAAATCAGAACGGAATATTTACATCGAGAACAAATAAATTCAGCCATGAAATTAGAATAACCTGACCTGGTGCAAGGTCCATACCACACCAAGTTACTTGGCCCCTTCCCCTAAAATAGGATTACGAATACTCGTAATACTCACATAAGGGGTATAACCAGATTCAACTCCCAGGTAACAAAAGAGCCAAAGATAAAAACGTACCCGAAGGCCAAATCAGGCAAATCGTGATAAGGAGGAACACCCGTCATTAATTTAGACCGTCGCGTTATGTCAAATTTAGACCGTCGCGTTCTGTCAGACAATTGTGGATGGTATGCATTCAGTTTCTAATTGGCTGGGAATGGAAGTGCCAAATGCATTTAAATGTATACATCCAGCCTGACCAGGGTATACACTGTATGCAACATAGGCGGTGGAAAATTATGGGGTGGGGGGGGGGGGGCAGTCTTCAGGGTCAAAAGAGCCCGATGTTGCTATGTGGGTCCGGGGGCATGCTCCCCCGAAAATCTTTGAAAGCTAAGAAGCGTAAAACGCCATTTCCTGCATTCTCAGGGCCCATTCTTGAGGGCCCGATGTTGCTAGGGTGTCCGGGGGCATGTTCCCCCTTACATTTTTTAAATCAAAGAGGCGAAAAACGTCATTTCCTGAATTCACAGGGCCCAGTCTTGAGGGCCCAATGTGCCCGATGTTGCTAGGGGGTCCAGGGGCATGCTTTCCCGGACATTGTTGAAATCTAAGAGGCGTGAAACGCCATTTCCTGCATTCTAAGCAAGTTTGAGAATGAGAATATGTGCTTTATTACAGAATTATTGAGGGAGCTAGGCGTCCCCCACCCCACTTCCCCCACCTCTGTGTAAAGACCCTGTTGCTTTTACATACGATTTGCCATTTACACAGATATCAGACAGACATTGAACCATCACGCAGTGCTCCAGATAAGTTTTGTATCTGAAGAGTATTATACCCCCAAATTTCAAATTCCGCAATGCGTATTTTACTTTTAAAATGTATTATTGATTTTTATTCCGTATTAAATCGGGAACAAATGATAAAAAAATAAAACAAATTTAAAATTTCTCTTATTTGAGATGCAGCTCAACTAAGTAAATGTTCAACTTTAGTACAGTATTTTCACTTCTCCGTTTGAAAATCAATGCGTATTTTCACATTGCTGTGAGTATTTTGTACTCCCACTTTTGATAATCAATGCGTATTCTGCTAAAATAAGTGCGTAAAATTCGCCAATACGCACCTTATCTGGAGCGCTGCATCACTGTGACGGTGTAGGATAAACTTCAAGGCGCAACAAAATAAAAAAAGAATATATCAATGTCTTCAGAATGGTTTAATGTTATGACAATTAATTCAACCGATGTTAGGCATAGACTATTAAAGGCAATATGTTGTTGAAAGAATAGAAAGCAAGTATAAATTGTATTCTATAATACCAAATGCAATGTATGTTACAGTAGTGAACATCTTCATAACTGGCCAGAGTTCTCAAAGAACGTCTACGACTCATAGGCATTCGGCTTGTTTCGGCTTTCATCTGTATAAGGCTTATAACTTTGGTCGGAGACGACCTCGTTCATAACAAATTTTATTAACGCTAATGCGGAATGTGCACATGTTCATTTGAGAAGTATTGTTATCTTGCTAAAATAACATAATTAGAACATATGTATGCAAATACTATCTAATTACAGCTCCTTTTCCTATAGGTCGACACACCCTCGTATCATAACAAATGAAATAATGTGTTTAAGGCTCTAACGTCAATATTGTAGTGGCAAGTTCATATGATCATTTGAGAATTATCGATATCCGGCAGAAATACATAGAATGCATAGAAAATTATAATTTTAAACATGTCATTTTGTTATGATACGAGGTCGTGTCCGACCAAAGTTAGAAGCTTTGTTCAAATAATTATATAGAGTTATACCAATGAAAGCCGAAACATGCCGAATGTCTGTGTATATGAGGGGTTGTCAAAAAGTGCCTGTATACTGGACATGTTGAGAGTTCGTTCGTTTGCAACGATTACAAACAAGCACGAGAGCTCTCCGTTGGCACAGATGGAGGCCTTATGGGTGGTCCTCAATGTGCGAGGAAACCAGAGTACCCGGAGGAAACCCACGTGTCCGGTCTGGAGATTACAATACAATCTCACATACTGCCCCGGTCGAGGATATATCGTTTGTGTAAATTTCCGTACGTCTTGCTTTCATAAATGGATATAAAATTACATTTGAGATAAAATACAATTACCCGCTGATATCCGTGACGTTACGAAGGTAAATGGCAGATTGACTGTATAGCAAACGGACGTCTGGATAAACCCATGGATCATTTACCGTAATTCTCACTATGGGATTTTACAACAGGTTTCAATGGATCATGCACTGATAGACCGGCAGCCGAGGGCGGCAGGTGGGTGGGGTAGGGTTTAACATATTTGTTATTCTATTGGCAACTTTACCCATGAATTCTGATAATGTTCCCTAAATGTTTCAGCAGTGTTGTTTAATTCAGGAATAACGATGCCCCGATATATTCATTGAGTATTTTCAGCCACGGCCTTTAACGGCCTATCAACAGCTGAGGCCATTTCACGCCGGTAAACACAGTGAATTTTATCAAATAATCGCAAATATCAATAACGTACGAGAATAGTAGAAATGTTGGTTGTATCTCACTTTCTCAACATTTTGATTTTTGGTCTGTCTAGACTGTCTCACTTTCCCAACATTTGACTTTCACACCTTTGACTTATCTGTATGTTGGGTATACTGCTGGGCTTAAAGTTGCGTTACACACATATTTAATTATAAATTAACAATTTTAACATGTGCCCAGTATCGTTTACATCAGAGACATCATCTGAGAAATGTTCTGGCAAAATAAACATTCATTCGCCATTACCCCATGTATTGATTGGCATTATTATACATTTTATATCAGACATAACTTCCCACACTGATATCAGGGGCGATAACCGTGTTTCCTTAAAATGTTAACAGACATTGCTGTTTATTCTCTGTATTTTTGGTTTGATGTGCAATTATCATACTTTATAATCTGTCGAAAATATAATTTTTTCAAGTGACACATTTAATTAATATAAATAGTTAAACAATCTAATTAATATAAATAGCTAAAAAAAATGCCATGCCTCATTTGCATATGAAAGTAGCCTGATACCAACGCGCGTCACTATCAGTAAAATAAATATTAATAATTGATTATATCTGTATAGCGGCAACTCGTAATGTTTAGAACTGTACATGTATTTAACTGGTGGAATAGTGACACAATTGTTCACTTATTTAATTCCTACAAAGAAAATTGTGTACCTACTAAGTGGGCATGTACCTTTAAGATGAAACACAGTAATTGTGTTAATAATAACATTACGGATTATGCCGATGAAGCGTCACATTTTATTAAATTAGGACAATAAACACAAATAGGTGGTGTTTCATTTTATGAATAAACATATTGTTTCAATCGCAAAAAAAATGAGTTGTTTTAGTGGTGTTGTTATGATCTACATTGTTGTGTTAAAACTCATAGCTGATCAGGATCTACACATTTTAAAATACATATGTATGTTAAATAAAAGTTACTTCTGATCAGGAACTACACTGTAATTTAATAGAATATAGTGTACACATGTGCTGAGCTAACTTTAGTAGTCATAGCTGATGAGGATCTCATAATACAAATTGTGACGTTTTTGTTTCCTGCTTGATTTAATAATTCATTACATGTACATATTTAAAACATTTAATAGCTAATAAAGTCATGTTTATACACACGTTTACTTTACTTTAACCCAAATTGTGGTATATAACTTTCTGCTGTGCAGAATAGCAATTTTGACCAATTATCACCAACTAAGTCCATTGTTAAGCATAACAATAGTGTCTCATTTTCCCAACATGCAAAAAACCCAAATGTCTACCTGAAATACAGAATGTTGGGAAAGTGAGAACACCCCGAAATGTTGCTGTGGAGAAATGTGATTTAATAGTATGTTTGTTTGTTTGTTGGGGCTTAACGGCCGATCAACAGCTAAAGTCAGTTAAGGCCGGGTCAATTGTTTTAGTACTAAATCCCATATATTACCGGTACAAGTACAAGTACAAGTACAAGTACAAGTACATGTTCAAGTACATGTACAAATGGGGGTGGGGTGGGATCCCAAAATCAGAACTGAATATTTACAATAACAAAATTATATATTCAGCCCTGAAATCAGAATAATCCTGACGTGATGCCAGGTCCTCGCCACACCAGAATCACTTGGCCCCCTCCCAAAAACAGTAGGATCAGTAATAATCTTACAACTTTTATAATAACCGAATTCAACAAAAGAGCCAAAGATAAAAACGTACCTGAGGCCAAACCAGGCAAATTGTGATTCCTATAAGGAGGAATCCCGACCGCTATTTTACAACGTTCGCCCGACTAACCACCCACGGTTAAATAGTATGACCGTTACGACCAATGTAGACCAAGATCAGCCTGCGCATCCGCGCTGTCTGATCAGGGTATACGGTGTTCGCCATTCAGCCAGTGAATACTTCGTATTTGGTTTAAATGTATAGTTAGACTGGTCATAGATCATAGAACTTCTACAGGCACAGTCAGAAACGTGGATATAGTCTACATGTATTTGCAACAGGCCTACTGACCATTGAGCACACATTCATAACGTAACACGATACACGGATATGTGAACATTAGCTTACAAGATGACAAACACTGGTGTAAATATGTGAGTTTAGAACACAATATTATACAGTTGTTTAAGCAAGTTCAAAGATCTCGTGTAACCATAAAACGCTGGTATGTATTATATTATTTGAAAGCAGTCACACGATGCAAACATGAAATATTGTCATTATATCATACACGATGGTATGCTGTTTATTTCAGATCGTGTGACATAACCTAATATCTAACTCTGCAGATATGAATTATTTAATCGAATTACCTATTGCAATAGGTTCCTGAACCTTGAACTGTATATTCAATCATCATGTTTGTTATTGGAATCTAACCTGTGTTCGTGTCTATCCTCATTGTAGTTGCGAACAGTAACTCTAGCAATCGACTCCCATACCGTCAGTGGCTACGGACGGTACGGGAGTGGAATGCAAGAGTTACTGTTCACAACTAACCTCATTGGTACACGTACAATGAATGTTATTTTGGGTTTCTGTATGATATAGTGCCACGTACCATTTTCACCCCGAAATATTATACAGTGGCCTGTTTCATGTTAACTTAGGACTATTCCTTTAATAACACAATGTTTTGTTTCAAGATCTTAATAATGGCAAACACTGTAGATCCCGATGAGACGGTTCGTTACGAGCCGGCTCATCTGGAGCCACAGTGTTTGCAAAGGTTCGTTTTCATATATAGACAGTATTGAATAGAGCTATCCATGGACATCATTGTTGATGAGCAACTCCATGTGGTTAGCGAGAAATTGATTCAAGCGAATTAAATTTAAAGGGACATTTCAGGAAAACATGTTTGAATAGTAAGTTCAAATAATCTGTATGTATTGTATTGATGCCAACATGCATTTATTAACATTACTGTCTCATGTTGTGAACGCCATGCATAACACGTGTATGGATAATAGCTCGTGCAATAGTATCATTATGTGCTTCACAAAGACGGTATTTAAAACTTGTATCTAGATGCAGAGTATTCGAATTGTATACCGTCAGCTTTCGATTTCGTATCCTGAGAGTAACAACATATTCGGAATCTACATTCATTATACACCATCTGCCATAACTCTATTTCCGACCGAGGTCGGAGGTGGAAACGAAATGGCCTGATGTAGACTACTGATAATGTACTGCTTAAACTGCCAGCAACATATCATCCTGAATACACATATCTATAATAATACTATGTAGGTAGACCATGTACATTTTTGTTTAAGATGTCAATTGGGTCCAACATGTTCTTGAGAAAACCATCTAAGAATGTTGTCCTCCCAAAGATATTAAATCGTAATTACACATAAAACATATATTTCCAAACCAATGTTTATGTTTTTAGATATTTGAATTAAGTTCACCGTTACATGGTCAGCTAGTCGTTATATTTATACATTTGAATATTAATTTATCTTGAGTAGCCATTGTGTCATTTCATGATGTTGTATTGTATTTACCTCATGTTGTCATAACTATGTGACCTGAGTGAACAAACGAATATTGATCCGTTAAAAAAAAAAAAAGGACTTAAACTAGAAAATGTGTTCATAGAACACGGGATGCCCCACATATCGCTTTGATAATAAATGAGGCCAAATTCGAAGTCAATATTTTTTTTTACCTAAACGTTAAAGTTTTTGAAGCACCAAGTATGTGACCTTGACCCTGAGCTTGGCGGGGGCAGGACGAACGTGGATTTTGCACAGGAAAGTAGAGGACCATTAAAGCAATGCGTATATGAAGTATGAAGCTGATCCGTGAAAGGAAACAGAAAGTATAAGATATTCACCCGAGCGTTAAAGTTTTTGAAGCACCAAGTATGTGACCTTGACCCTGGGCTTGGCGGGGGCAGGACGAACGTGGATTTGGCACAGGGCGGTAGAGGACCATTAGAGCGACGTGTATATGAAATATGAAGCAGATCGGTCAAAGGATGAAGAAATTATTGAGACATTTACCCGAGCGTTAAAGTTTCGTGACGGACGAACGGGACGAGACGGACGGACAAGGGTAACACTAAATGCCCCCTCCACTATCGTGGTGGGGCATAAAAACAACAACAATGTACGTGTTTTCATCATCTTCTTGCCATCAACTGGATAGAAAATCTTATACGTATGTACAGATATCGGTGACAATTGAAACAACCCAGCAGTCCTAGTATCGTCATATAGCTTCAATTAAATCACTTTACACAGGGCCATGATGAAAACGCATTGTTTGTACACATATTTTTTTCCAACAAATCCTAAAAAATAATCAGCGGGCCTAGGTTCGTCATATATCTTCAATTAAAACACTTTACACTGGGCCATGATGAAAACACGTTTTTATTTGTTATGGTATTTTCCAAAAAAATCCTGATATGCCCGTTTAAGACAACACACGTACATTTTGTCTAAGCTGGATGGTGCAACACTGCCGATCATGGAACGTTATTTGGTGTTTACGATATATGATATAATTGTACCACTTAATCATTACATGCACCAGCAAACTAAAGTATAAATCTCCTTGGACAGTATTTGGACAGTATTTACATAATGTAAGTGTATGGTAGCATATTTCTACTATCTACTTACCCGTCATATACCTGATCACTATGTGATTCAAAGATAATTGCCTCGTAAATGTGATAGAATATATGTGTTACATATACAATGGAACCTCTCTAAACCGGACACCAAGAAAACACATGTGACCTTATTTTTGATAAGTTTCTTGGTTATTTATCGCAGGTTATACTGTTCGTGATCGGATAGCACACAACTATGGCTCAGAGTGATCAAATGTCCGAGTAGCGAGGCAGTGTTCACATAATTATATGTTATAGGTATATTATATCACATTTATGAAGCTATTATATTTGAAACACATCGTGATCAGGGATAGGACGGGTTATGGTTAGTGATAATGTGGTACAGTGCAACCTCTCTAAACCGGACACCCTGGGAGGTCCCCAGGGTGTCCGGTTTAGAGATGTTCCACTGTAATTCCGATGCAAGAGCACTGAAACACACACATGTGTGCATTGCAATCACGAACACTGATACACATAAGCGATATTTGACAGGGAAATCGGTGATAATTGAACACATGGATGTGGCAAGGGTGTTTGGTTTAGAGAGGTTTCACCTTATAGCTAGCTAATATACAGATACCTTAGAAGTCGTCTTGACTATATAATTATTGCATCAAGACGACGTACTAATTAGTCAGAAGGAGATACTGAATTGAACAAAATAAAATTGATTAAATATCGTAACTTATACGGTGTATTAAGATTGAGCAATGATGTTATCACGTTATGTGGATGGCAGAAATATCACACCGTATTTAGGCCATAAACATGTACTTTGGTGGTTCTCAGACACGGGGTTTGCGGAATGTGACACGGGAGGGCGGATTTTTTTAATATATAATTGGGCCGCGCTCTGTGAAAACCAGCCTTAATGACAACGTCATGAAAGGCTGAAAATGACGTCGCAAAGTTACGCATAAATACCAACGTCACGCCGGATTTTGACACTTGGAATTGTTGCGTCATTGCAATAAGTTGTCCTGTTTATAGCCGTACGCTTTACGGCTCACACATATTTTAATGTTGGATATGCATGGCAGAATTGTACAGTTGTTTTCATAGTGGTTCAGATAGTTTTTTTTATTCGGTTTCATTCAAGGAAATAAGTAGTATATTTATTTTTCTATTATTTTTACAAATGGGCATATTGCATTTATATTTTTATAATATTATATGGACGACTTGTGAAACGACATTTCAAACTAAATAACCATACGACCGGTATTTTTAGATAACACTAATAATAACACTCAGTATTTATGTAATCATAATGCTAATATTTATTTTAAACTTTATTTATATAACAATTACAAACAAACGCGAGAACAATTGTAGTCGGCGTATATGGAGGCGTCTGCAGTCTTAATTTGGGTTGAAATAAACCGGAATACTCAAAGAAAACAAACTTATCCTGTCTGGCGACGACCATCAGATGTACATGTACTTACAACTTGAAGATCGAACCTGGGGCGCATGTGTGCGCTCTTTACTAATTATGGTATACGGTCCCGTTCAGATTAGAGCGGGGTCGGGTGTTTTCGGCGTCTAAGACGGAACCGTACACGCTGTACACGCCCAGTTCCGATGTTGGGATTTATTTATAGATTAGACTGCATTACGCATATTTGATGAGTAACACTAACTTTCATTTGAACGTGAAGCCTTAATAAAATATCAATTTTCGAAATATGTAGAAACACTCGGGTACATCTGAGTTCATGTATTCATGACCTAATTATGTGTCTACGTAGATCTATATATTGAATTATCATATTTATGAAAAGGTCTTGGTTTACAGATTTAATTCGTATTTCTGCACTGTTTGTCGCAAATTTAAAACTCATGGGGAAATGAACATGCGCAATATAAGATATCAACTTAGGTTTAAACGTGTTTACTGATGGGGGGGGGGGGGGGGGAGGGGGGGAGGGGGGGAGGGGGGGAGGGGGTTAGTGCCGACGGCACATTAATATAATTACCCTCGCTACTGAACGTACATCCATCCGTCTGTCTATTTATTTGAAAGTTTTTGTAACCGTTTTCAAATAGGGGCCACAGGCCACATTTTCTTGTTGTAAAAGGTGACTAAGAGGGAATTGAGTTAACCTTTGCAACATTACAGACAGCATTCCCAATGCTCCAGATGATTCCGAGATGATCCGGCACGTAACAAGCTGTCTCACCAGCATCTACATATTTTGTGAATATTTTCTTATATTTGAAAAAAACACCCCTTTTCTGATTCAGTATAATGGTCACCAGTCTACATGGAAGAGTCCATAAAGTTAAGTGATCAATCATCTTTTGGATGTGACAAGGCACCTGACACCAACTGTTGATCTTGTAGAGAGGTTGCACTGTTGTGTCTATGTTCACGGTTGTAAATATGTGTGACAGTGTCCGCGTCTAGGAGACGCTGGATATTCATGTAAAATCGTTCGGCAAGTAACAATGTTTCTGTCCGATTCCCAACACTAACAAATAATGTCTATTGTAACAATTTTGCCTGGGCGAGTAGATTTTAATCGTACTGGAAACATAAAAAATGGAATTTTCTTTCTCTGAATCATAAAACAATAAAACCAGATTCAAAAATGTCCAGTGAGTTTTTACTGAAATTTGTAAAAGCCTTAACACATCTAAAATGACCTTAGCTGTTGACAGGCTGTGGAACACCATTAAATGAAATTTAAAATATCAATCTGGCTTACACACAGAGTCCAACTGTATATGGCCATATTGTTTAATTGATGTAGACCCCAAACCAATCAATCAGTTCCTACACAAATACGGATGACTCGCATCCAGGAAATGCAGCGTAACCCATTCAAACTTGACATTCTGGGGATCTCCCGGAGTGTCGGGTTTGGAGGGTTACACTTTAGTACTCTTCAGGGGTTACACTGTAATACAGATATACTCATTTAGTAATATTTATTTTACTGATGCTGACTCGCGGTGGTATCCGACTATTTTTCATATACAAATGAGGCATATTTTTTTAATTATATTTATACTAATTAAATGCCGCTTATACGTCACCTGAAACAAATAATATTTTCGACAGATTATAAAGTATGATCAGAGCAGACTAAAAATAAATACAGATAATAAATAGTAATGTCCGTTAACATTTTAAGGAAACACGGTTATCGCCCCTGATATCAGTGTGGAATTTAAGTCTGATATAAAATGTATACTAATGCCATTCAATACGTGGGGTAATGGCGAATGAATGTTTAGTCTGCCAGAAAATGACATATCTACAGAATATAGAAACATATCTACAGACAATAGAAACATATCTACAGAACATAGAAACATATCTACAGAATATAGAAACTATGTACAGAAAATAGAAAACTATCTGTCTCCCTCTGTAATAACCTACTGCGTGGGCATGTACCTTTAATAAAAGTTCACTTAAAGTCATTCCTTGATCGATAGTAGACAGCAGGGCCCCAGATAACGAGACAATTCTAATAAAATACCAAGATATTGTTTTTCATGGAAAATGAGAAAAATATGCTTTATTTGCGGTCTGTTTATTGTTTTCTGCAACATAGTAAAGGTACTACAAACATTTTATTACTTTTGATACTCGCTACTTCTGATTTCAAATGGGTTTTTGGCAATTTTAATTGGGTATTTAAGCAAATACGCAGCTTATCTGGAGCCCTGGTAGACATTTAATGTAAAAAAACAGCACGTCCATTGCTGCACATTTTACATGTAATACAGGCCCGTAGCCAAACCTGTTTGAAAGGGCGTCGGGGGGGGGGGGGGAGTCGTTTCGAAGGCCCAAGGGGCCTGAGGTATCTAAGGGGGGGGGGGGTGGGGGGGGGGTCCAAAAAAGCGGACCCCGAGGCTAAAAAAGTGGACCTCGAGGCTGGGCGCGGGAGGGGTCGCCCGACCGCTCCGACCCCCCCCCCTGGCTACGGGCCTGTAATCTATATTTACGTATGAGCAGATTTTGTGAACGCATTTCTCCTTACAAAAGTCAATACCTCAAACGTGTCAAAAGTGCGGAGCCCTACTTGTTTTTATGAATTCATTCCCACGAAATAACAATTCTTTCCCTCAATTTAACAATTCGTTCCATCTAATTAACAATTCGTGGGAACGAATTGTTATTTCGTGCGAACGAATTGTTAAATATAGAGAACGAATTTTAATTCGTGGGAACGAATTGTTATTCGTGTGAACGAATTGTTAAATTAAGGAAACAAATTGTTATTTTGTGGGAACGAATTAATTAAAAAAAAGAATTTACGTACAATTATATAACGAATTAATAAAACAAAATCCTTGTCCCGTGCGGGGCTCCGTACTAAAGCACCGTGTTATAATGTATTTAAATTGCATGCACATGTTTGATCATACTTCCGCAACTTTAAAAGAAATTAATGAAGTTTTGTTATTAATAAAATAACGGAGAAATTTAAACATTGAAAATGACGAGACATTTGTTTTAACTTCCATTGTCATTTATGCAAATAACGTTGTTTTAATTAGTGATACAAATAGTCATTTTGTTGCACACTGTCATACATATTAGTCTGGTGGAATAGTTACACAGTTATTTTATAATTATTTAACTCCTATGAAAATCATTTTATGCCTAACAGATGGGACCCCAACTTCAATATACACGCACAGCTATACATTCATGAAGCACAAACCCGTTTAAACCCGTCACTTACCTGCGATCGATGTTACTTTAACTGACAGTCGTGTAGCCAGTAAATCGCAGGAACGGCCGTCACTTTTATCATCACAAACGCAAGAAAGCAAATGTGTCTCCGTCGCGTGACCAAACAAGTATGCGGGGTGTTTCATGAAACAGCGATCAGGACGTGAATATATTCGCCGTCTAAACATGATCCGTGTCTTTCACGCCTGGTTACGTATCCTTGTATCCTTGAGTTACATTTCACATGGGTGTATGCAGTAACCTGTTTTTCCACATTCTTACTGAAAGTTATAAATATAAAATACCAATGGTAAGGAAAGCGAAACATAATCCTGCTGAATATAGACACAATTTGCTGCAAATATATTGTTTAAAATGTAACATTTTCAGTTATTTTCTATGTTTTGACAAAATCATAAATTCAAATAAACTATGATTCTGGAAATTGGACAATGTCTGCCTAAGTTACTACATGTACAAATGCGTAAACAGCAGAAGGTCATATCAAGGTATGGGATCACGTGTCTCCGATACGGCGTGAAGCCATGTTTTTTTGGACGTGTTTACAATATGTTTCCTGTAATATCTTTCTAATGGAATTACATATTTTTATGATATATACCGCAGCAGATGCCGTACACGTTGCCATTAATTTGATAGGCGGCTTTAATCTCATAATTATGTCGTTTTGACGAAGATTGTGTTACAGTAAATGTAAATAAAAACTAGAGCACGTGAATGTAAGAAATAAACGGTACTCGATTCTTTGTGAAAGTTACAAGTTATTGTAAATAACTTTCAGTGCACCCATAAAACAAATATGCCATTGTATTTGGTGCCTTACATATCATCAAAATCAGACCGTTTGTCAGGAAGATTTAAAATAAAAATGCTGTAAAAATAACATAACAGATTATGTCACGTCGGAAAATCGAGTTCAGAAACCACGTGATCCCACACCTTGTCTATTGTTGATGTTGTTACATGTACTTGTTGCAGTAATGGAAAACATGACCGGTTGTTTCTATGGCACCACATGTGCGTCAGGCGGAGGTGTGAATTAAGTATTTAATATTTTCTTGAACAAATGTCGTTAAACACTAGACTGTTATATGTAGCTGTTCGTCCCAATGACTTTTAGTCCGGGGACTGTTCGTCCCACTGTTGGGACGAAACATCGCAGGTAGTGTGACTAACAGTCCTGCATCGGTCTGAATGGTGAATCTGAGGTGAGGGTAACAGTCCAACACGAATTGGTACGAACGGTCTCGCTATGTGGACAGTTCGTGCCAAACCCCAGAACATATGTGGCTGTGACTGGAGAAATGCGGCTTCTGGGTTTTGTGACCAGTGTAGATCCAGATCAGCCTGTGCATCCGCACAGTCTGATCAAGATCTGCACCGTTCACCATTCCATTTTTATAAAGATACGTCATTAAGCATGCTAATTAATTACTGTAACAGTATTAATACAAAAACAAATCTCGCATATTATATCATAATAGTACAGTTCATTCACAGAAAGGGAAACGCGTGCCTATGGTGATTTGTGAGCAGCCAATCCGGAGAATAGGGATCCGCCATTATCGTATTTCCCACATCCGATGACCACAGGTTCAAGTTTCGAACCAAAATGCAACAAGTTAGTTAATGTATGTTTGTTTTACTCCCTGTTATAACAGTATGTGTTATAACAGAGGTAATACAAACATATAGTAACAAATTGTTTGCGCTTACTGTTAATTTAATTGATTTATAGACCGTATAGTCCGTTACATGAACCTGTGCTAATCCGATGTGGCAAATAACACAGTGTGTGTTATAACAGGGAGTAAACAGAACATTAATTAAGTGATACTGTTTTTAATTTATGATACGCTTAGAGATTATATTTAATGCATGCACATACCTTACGTGAGCCTGTGTCGTTGGCATAAGACACGACCCGTACGTCAACTTGCGCTGCATCGAGTAGTGGTGCCCGAGGAGTGTCACCATGTGTGTCTGGAAGAGCTGGCAACATACCTGTCGACATTCTTAGGCAATGGCCCAATTCTATAAAGTCCACCTAAATTTGAGTTGGTATGACAGGCGGGGTGCAAAGGGTTTTATTGTTGTTTCCTATGGAACAAACAATATGTTCTAAATCTGATAAGAAATGTTTCCGGCTCGAAAACGTGTCCAAATCGTTTGTGTAGCGTTCGGCATTTTCAGCGTGATATATTCAAGTGAGCTCAATTTAATGCCGTTCTCAGATAAACAATAGTCATTATGAAAATGTCCATATGCCTCGCACTATGAAGACAAATATTATTCGCCATGAAAATGTTCATAAAACGTACCATCGCTCCCACATATTGTAGTCGCTATGAACATTTTCATAATGACTATTGTTTATCTGAGAACGGAATGCTATGAAAATGTTCATATTGACTTCAATATGTGAGTAACATTGACATACCCATAAATACAAGTTTGTGCAACGTCTTATTTTCATCACACTTATATACAAGTCTGGTTTTCTATTACCTTTAGGGGAAGGGGCCAAGTGGCTTTGGTGTGGTACGGGTTATTCTAATTTTAGAGCAGAATATACTTTTTTTTTCGATGTAAATATTTCGTTGGGATCCCCACCCTCCCCCCCCGCCCCACCGCCCCCCCCCCCCCCCCCCCAATGCAGCAGGTTGAATACGGGGATCGAACCAGTTGGCTAGGCCTTACATAACCTTAACCTGTTGTATAGCTTTCTGTCATAATATTTATAGCACTCTGTTGTCATATATGTATATAATGTATTGCGCCACACTGTAATACTTGTTTCTGTCATATTATTTGATGTATGTGTCAAACGGTCGAAGTGATGAAACTGTAAGATGGCTGTACATACAAAGATGGCAGAGATGGCAACTCGATGTACCATATAGTATACAGAAACCAAAAATGTTGTTTTCTGAAAATGTTCTGGAAATGGCTGCGAACATTAGACGGACATGGGTAATATTCATAATATGACAAACAAATTACATATATTATTTTCGAAAATTATTAGATTTGTGTGTTCATTCATTTCACCCCTATACCACACTACAATTATAGTGAATCACATTATATCAGGCTGCATTTGCTGGCTAACTGATCGGGAGGTTTGTTTGTTTATTGGCGTTTAACGACATATCAACAGCTAATGTCATGTAACCTGCTGCATTGGGGGGGGGGGGGGTGGGGGGGATCCCAAAATCAGAACGGAATATTTACATCGAGAAAAACTATATTAAGCCCTGAAATTAAATCAGAAGGTAACATTACAGTGAGTAACTACTCTATACGCCACGTTATATATCAGGCTGAATTTGTTGGGCTAACTGGTTAACAGCTATAAGTATAGTGAGTCACTATTATATACGCCACGTTATATCAGACTGCATTTGCTGGACTAACTGATCAACAACTACAAGTATAGTGAGTCACTACTCTATAAGCCACGTTATATCTGGGTTGCATTTGCTGGCTAAATGATAAGCGGCTAAAGCTAGAAAAGCCGGTCTGTCTACGCACTTAGGGCCCCTATCAGTGATTTGAGAAACTTACAAAAACTTACAAAAAATAAACACACGAACAGACGAGACGGACAGACAAAAACTTAAAAAAAAACAATGAAACAGACGAACGGACGTACGGACGTACGATCAGTAGTGAGTGTAATTGTATTAATGCGGAAGGATGTATCGTTACTAAGTAATGCCAACAATAAACGGAAAGACAGACAGACAGACGGAATGATAGGGCGAAACCTATAGGGCGAAATATGCACCGCCAATTTGACGACGATGTTGTTCATGGAATACTTGTATGGCGGCCGCGACACTTGCGATAAAAAATCTTCGTACGATAGCGCAATACCTATCATAGACTTACGAGGAAAGATACGAACTTCACAAAAAAGTTCGCACGAAGTTGATGTTAGTGAAACGGTAAAATGTGCCTAAGAAGTTCGTACGATAATTTCTTATCGTAAGAAGTTTAGTGAAACGGGCCCCCGATGTATAAACGATTTCCTTAAAAACAACACGACTTGTCAGCGCGACACCGTCTGGTAGAGTGAAGCACATATACCTACCTGTTCGCTATTCAACAAATACACACCACGTATGGCATAACCACTGAATAAACATAGCATACACATTTCCACTGTAGTTTAGGTTTAACCACGCTAAAAAATCAAAGTACTGAAAGTACTGAAATATGTTATCTCCACAAAAACTGATCACTTGCGGAACCTGAGACTGAACGTTGCATATTTTCTCAATCATCATCCAGAGGCAAATGTACTGTGATGGTGCAAACCCATTCCCATATATACGTTTTCTCTAGAATAAATTACTGTTTGAAACTCCCAGAAAAAAGTGTACGAAGCTGGCGACTAACTGTTCACTGCTACCTAACTGTGAGAACTAAAGATAATAGCTGCTGTATTCATACGCACGAAATGTCTTGATTCGTATTTTACATAATTTAACTGATAAACTGGGCACAAAACTGCGAAAACAATAGAGAATAGTATACGTAGAGTTTTAGATACAAAGCAAGACAGACCGAAACACCATAGGATTAGTTGGCACACGGCACTATTTTCTTTGTCGTACTCGCCGTTTAGTTGTAGCACGGTCAATGGCTGCTCCCATAGAAATTCGCGTAACACAATATACTATCTCAAGGGAGATAACATATAATAAGCCAGATTTGTTATGCCATAGACACTCTTTGCTTGCAGAAGCCAGTCAATTGATGGACTAATCTACTTCACAGACATGTTAATGTATCATTCACATCAATTTCAAGCATAAGCTTTGGGATTATTTTGTAAGTCGGAACATGTTTGTCATGTGAGGCGGTTTCAATTCCAACCGTTGACGTTGTTTTTGCGCCACCACCAGGGTGGTCACAGGAGATTGATTTGTCTTTCTTAACAATAATTAAAGCTATATTTTAATTAGTGAACATCCAGAGCAGAATGGGTACAGTTTATGGGGAAATAGGTCCCACAAGATCCATACGAAAAATGAAAGTAGCAGAGAATAGCAGGTCATTGTCGGTTTATATAGGAAATTCAATGGTGGTGGTGGACCTCTAAGCATCAATAAGGCCAACATAGTGAATTCAGCTGCCTGGAGAATAATTAGTTGCTTATCAGTTAGCCAGCAAATGCAACCCAGATATAATCTCTATTATCACTAACAGTATTTGCTGAAAAGTGTCCTTTTAGTGTATATACTTAATATTCAGATGACGTTTAATGAAATTCACAAAATTCACCAATTGTTACTTGATATAATGCTTTTTTTATGTTTTCGGCCAAAAACGACATCCGTTGGAAGCCGGATCAATTCATCAAATATGCCCTGGTGACACAAACTGGTCAATCTAGTCTTCAAAATAAAATTAGCTAACCTCACGTTATGTTCACATGTATGATCACTACTCATACACTAGCAGTGTCATAAACCAGCTGTGCGGTCTTTTCTGAGCAATAAAGCCAATTTTCTGACTGACCGTTCCAAGGCGGAAGCCTTTTCCAACAACAACATGTAACGTTTTTTATAGGAACAAAAAAAATGACGAAAACGGGTGTTGTTGTTTTTCTTAGTATGGGTGCTTGGTCGTAAGCCAGGTCGGACAGAGCAGTTCAAGAAATTGTGAACAATGGGGGTTGGGGGCGGGGGGTTGTATATGCATGTTTCGTTAATTGATATCAATTGAGAAGAGTTCTTCCCCTTCCTCAATCGTTCTCAGGGATACGAGTACGACAAGTCTTGTCAGTCTGAAACAAGTAGACACGACAATGTCTATAAATAACCAGCTTATAGTCATCGTGGCCGGTTCACCCCCAGTTCACACTGCACAGTCTGGTCAGTAGACTTGTCAGTCTGAAACAGGTAGACCACGACGATGTCACTTAATAACCAGCTTATAGTCATCGTGGCCGGTGTACCTCCATGTTCACACTGCACAGTCTGGCCAGTAGTCTTTGAAACAAGTAGATACGAAGATTTTGCTGTCAACTCCTGTATCGCCGTGCTTTGCAAAATCAGTCATATTTTCTGAAAATCACGTCCACAGTTGACACAAAATTCGGAGTTCAATTCAATTCAATTCAATTCAATTCCGCATGAGCTCTGAATTTTGTGTCAACCTTCGATCTCATTTCCGCATGCGCTCTGAGTTTTACGTCAACTTTCGACGTCATTCTGGGAAGGAATTGTATTTATTCGAAATCAATATCGTCGAGACACGGCAGAGACACCGCGGGGTACCAGACCCCGGGCTGTGTATGAAACCAGACATATACAAATAAAATACGGTAGGCTATGTCCCTGATGAAACGATCGGGTCGCCGCTATCATCACGGGCGGTAACTGTTGGAGTACACGCAGTCTCAGTTTAAACGTAGTTACTTCCCTTGAAAGTGAAAAGTGAAAGGTTAACGTCCCACCAACAGCTAGGGTCATATAGAGACGGAACAACAGTTTAACGTCTCACCCGATAGACTAGTGGGATGGAGATGCTATGAAAATATTGTTGATGCCAAAGGCGAGGTTTGAACCCACAACCAACGGATTGAAGTCATGTGTTCTAACCCCTAGGCCACCATCCATCCCGATACTTCCCTTGAACGCATGACTGATTTGAGTGAATCGACAATTGACTAAAATCAGAGCGTGGATATGCGAACTAGTTGAAAAGTCTGCATGAGCTACATGTATATTTTTTGTCAATTTTTCGACGTCATTTACGGAAACTATGACTGATTTTCGAAATGCATATCATGCATTAAATACACTACATGACTCATAAAGAAGCTAAGTCATCAAAACAATTAAAAGACGATTACTTGATATGCTTTCAGTAGAAATAAATAATTACTCTCTCAAAGTGCACTTAGCTGGAATAGAATTTCGACAAATCCGCTACAGATTAGTAAAGGGCGGCATGTGTTGGACATATATGAAAATATGGATGATGATAAACAAGCATTGCAGGGTTCAGGTTAATATGAGTTATGGTTGCAGATATACTATACTTAAACACAATAGAGTCTTACAATCACATGTATAGAGAGATAAATCACAGTATATATGGATTGTATTGCGAAACAACGATTTTCCTATGGGAATTTAACATAGGGGACTCAAAATAGATTTTTTAAAATAGTTTTTGAATTTGTAGACCGATTTTCAAAATCTATCTTTTGTTTTCTTAGTTACATAATTTCCAAGCTATCTAAGCAGGTTTCGGAAAATGTTTCGTTTTTCGATTCCTTCTGCAGTCCCTCCGGCTCCTTTTGTCCCATTTAAATTCACATAGAAAAATCGCAATAACATTTTCGCAATAAAATCAATATTTGATGGAAGTTCATGACATAAAAACATTTGAAACATATGAAAATAGCCTCATACCACCTTCAGTCACTATCAGTAAAATGAATATTACCAAATGAGTATATATATATAGCTTAATTTTTATAATTGGTGGAATAGTGACACAATTAGACACTTGTTTAATTCCTATATATACTATTTTGTGCCTACTGAGTGGGCATGTAGTGATGCTGTACCTTCAATATTACTTGATACATGTGAGCATTTTGGAACACACCTATGTCCCCATTAACATGACCTTTTTGACCTTCATATGGTTGTAGAAAGACTTTTTGTTACGTCAACAAGTTGCTAAGCCCTAAAAGTAATGTTTGGACAAGCACCTGGCTCAGAACACAGGCATTCGACATGTTTCCGCTTTCATCGCTAAAACTACATATGAATAACATTGCTTATAACTTTGGTCGCACACGACCTCGTAACAAATTCCGCGATTTTATTAACGTTAATGTAATTATTTAGGCGGAAAGTGCACATGTTCATTTGAGAAGTATTATTATCTTGCTGAAAGAGCATAGTTGGAACATAATTATGCAAAGAATATCGAATTACAGCTGGTTATCCTAGGTCGGACACGACTTCGTATCATAACAAATGAAATAATGTGTTTTAGGGCTCTAATGTCAATATTGTAGTGGAAAGTTCATATGTTCATTTGAGAATTATCGTTATCCTGCAGAAATACATAGAATGCATAGGCAATTACAATTTTAAACATGGTTATAAGCTTTGTTATTCATATGTAGTTACATGTATACCGATGAAAGCCGAAACACGCCGAATGGCTGTGGCTCAGAATGGACACAACGAACTCGGAAACAGTACGATACTACGGAGCCCCACAGGGGACGTAGAATTCTGTTTTTTATTAATTCGTTCCCACGAAAAAACAATTCGTTCCCACGGGAACGAATTGTTAATTAGTGGGAACGAATTGTTTTATATTGGGAACGAATTGTTAATTCGGGACAAAGAATTGTTAAATTGAGGGAACGAATTGTTAATTCGAGGGAACGAATTGTTATATCGTGGGAGCGAATTGTTATTGAGGGAACAAATTGTTAAATCGTTGGAACGTATTATAAAAAAATGTCCATGTACTCTCCGTACGATACAACCAGCACACATTGCCAGCACACGATGATTTAACCTTCCAGCACCACTGGTATTGTAGAACCCTCTAAACCAGACACTCGGGAAAATATAGATGTTTACCTTCAAGGTACAGGCCCATTCAGAAGACACAAACGGTTCTTTATAGGAATTAAATAAGTGTATAATTGTGTCACTATTCCACCAGTTGTAAAGATTACGAGTGCCCGCTATACAGGAATAATCATTTTGTAATATTTATTTTACTGATAGTGACTCGCGATGGTATCAGGCTATTTTCATATGCAAATGAGGCATAATACGTTTTAATTATTTATACTAATTAAATGCGTGAAAATTAATATTTTCGACAGATTATAAAGTATGATCATTGCACATCAAAAAATAAATTCAGATACTGAATAAATAGTAATGTCCGTTAACATTTTAAGGAAACACGGTTATTGCCGCTGATATCAGTGTAGAAATTTGTCTGATATAAAATGTATAATAATACCAATCAATACGTGGGGTGATGGTGATTGAATGTTTATTTTGCCAGAAAATGTTTCAGATGATGTCTCTGGTATAAAGAACAGTGTGTGCCTACTGGGTGGGCATGTACCGCTGTTATGTATCTCTGACTACACACCAACAATGAATGTTCATGACTGCAAAACAGGCTACTGCTGTTTATCGGGCTCGGCTCGGAAACCGCAGGAATTCCTCTGTAAGCCTCTGCATTCCTACACGTTTCCTAGCATTGCCTAATTTTACACGTTTCCTAGCATTGCCTAATTGTACACGTTTCCTAACATTGCCTAATTTTACACGTTTCCTAACATTGCCTAATTTTACACGTTTCCTAACATTGCCTAATTTTACACGTTTTACACGTTTCCTAACATTGCCTAATTTTACACGTTTCCTAACATTGCCTAATTTTACACGTTTCCTAGCATTGCCTAATTTTACACGTTTCCTAACATTGCCTAATTTTACACGTTTCCTAGCATTGCCTAATTTTACACGTTTCCTAGCATTGCCTAATTTTACACGTTTCCTAGCATTGCCTAATTTTACACGTTTCCTAGCATTGCCTAATTTTATACGTTTCCTAGCATTGCCTAATTTTACACGTTTCCTAGCATTGCCTAATTTTAACTTCATATCAAAATACACTAGTCGGGTATTCTTTATGTATATGGGCTCTGAAATTACATCCCTTATCGCATCGCCGTATTTCACTGACATTGGTTTCGACAGCGATATGTTCCGTAAATGACGTCGATTAACCCTTTCACCCCTAAGTAACTATAATTAATTTTGATATTTTAATTTTGCAATCAATGTAACTGAAAGTTTATAGCAAAAAGTGCAGATCATGATGAGACGGCTCGACACGAGCCGGCTCAGCTGGATCTGCACTGTTTATATACGCCGCTACAGCGTGCTTTCGGGTTCAAGGGTTAATAATTGAACAATGAAAACAATATATATAGTAGTTTTAGATTTTAATTCCGCATGAGCTCTGAGTTTTGTGTGAATTTTCAACGCTGTTTACTGAAATTATTTCATGTTTTCTAAATAAATTGTATTACAAGTGCATTAATTGTCTTGTGTTGTTGTTGTTGTTGTTGTTGTTGCTGCGTTTTTGTTTTGCTTAAATGGACCTGGCAGTCGATTGAAATACAGTGGAATCTCTAAACCGAACACAGTGGGTGGTCCCCAGATATGTAGACAGGTTTGGCTCACATGTTCTTGAAGAACGGTTCATATTTCGGTGTGTTATGGCTTATTTCGGGATATCTGGTGGTTTGGGTGCATTTTTACCAACATACAATTGACGTCACCTCACGCGAATTACACGTATAACTAGAAGTGTTTCTTTGCGGGTATAACGTGTTCGAAAGTTCGGAACGCTGAATGTGTAGATGATTGACAATTCGTGCCATGGTAATGATTGAGCTTTAGTAATTGCACAAAACTATGTAAATTACCCAAAAACCAACGAAATCTAACCCCTCAGAAATCCCAAAATCTACCCAAAATACCCATATAACACCAACATACTGACCACCTGTTCAAACACCTGTGTTTTTGCTATGATTGCATTTCAACCATTAACATACAGTATCATTACACCTAGCTTATAGTGAGCCCAACTACATGAAGCACACTGATTGATAGCCATCAATGTGAGGAAGCTATTTATGAAATGTGGTGATGATCCGACTAACGGATCACGAGATGTTCAACATTTGGATATACGTTCAACATTGTTGATGCCTTCAAATGAAACCCCCAACAACCTATATAAAGGCCTTTTAGTGGCGGTTCTTTGTTTGTTTCTTTCTTTTTATGTTCAATGTATTTTCGTAGCATTTTACTGCGGTTTCTAAACCAAACAAAAGTAGGATAATTGTAACCCTTTTAACATTCCTGCTACGTTTTGTTCACCTGTGTATCCTAACTGTAATGCAGAAACATAGACATATAATTCCAGCACAAAAATATTTACACAATTCTCTAACATTTGATTGGCCTGTAGCAAGTCTCTGTCCAAAATTTATATCCCAGTAAACTCCCATATGCCGAACTACTTTCCGTAACCGTGAGGCGCAGTTAAAATAATTCTTAAGAAAACGGAAAATAACACACATTTTCTTGATGGATTTATTTCAAATGCTGGAATTATAAGGAATGAATGGCCTTTTTGTTGAATTTATCGGGGATATAAACTTGGAAAAGTCGCGGAATACTGGACGAGGCCTTCCGACCTTCGTCCAGTATTCCCGCGACTTTTCCAAGTTTATACCCCGATAAATTCCACAAAAAGGCCATTCATTCCTATAATAACTTTCACCTGCGTATCCTAACTGTAATGCAGAAACATAGACATATAAATTGTACAAATCCTTGTGTAATGTACCAAGTCCTTGATGGACAGTAAAGTGTCGTGATGTCCACTTGTGCACGTACTAAGGACAGCGGTGACGTGCGGATGTGATGTGAACCCAATTACCACTTTAAATACATGCCCACTCAGTAGTATAGACACAAAATGTTCTTTATATCAGAAACATCATCTGAGACATGTTCTGGCAAAATAAACATTCATTCACCATTATCCCACATATTGATTGCCATTATTATACATTGTATATCAGACGTAGATTTTCACACTGATATTCAGGGGCAATAACCGTGTTTCCTTAAACTGTTAACGGACAGTACTATTTATTCTCTGTATTTATTGTTTGATGTGCAATGATCATACTTTATAATATGTCGAAAGTATTGTTTTTCAGGTGACGCATTTAATTAGTACAAACAATTTAAAAATACCATGTCTCATTTGCATATTAAAATAACCTGATACCACCGCGAGTCACTATCAGTAAACTAAATATTACTAAATGATTATATCCGTATAGCGGGCACTCGTAATGTTTAGAACTGGTGGAATAGTGACACAACTATACACTTATTTAATTCCTATAAAGAACATTGTGTGTCTACTGAGTGGACATGTACCTTTAAGGCGCCGAGTCTCAGGTGGGCCGGGGATGAAACGTGTTAAAAGAGCATTTACCTGTAGATCACCTGTCCCACTAAGTTTCTCTTCCATTATCACATTGTTAAAGTCGGTTGCCGTACTTGTGCGTATCTTATAGTTCGTCCTACATGCTAAGCCAATCGTTTGGCAGCATTGTGCTCTACTTATTCCACATAGTGCAACGTTTACCGCCAATAAGTTCTATATTACCAGAGTTAACTGTTCGACATGTGGGAAATGGAAAATCAATACTCGAATGGGATATTTCATTGTACACTTGGTTGAACTATAAATATGTTATTGTTCACATATTAGATGTTTAAGGAATTAAATGCGAGGGAGCGATAGCGACAATATGAGAACACAAACTTATACATATTGTGATATGAGGGGGCACTGTATGGCCAATTCAAATTTAGCATGACATTTCCGCGACATCATTGAACTATGACATGCAAATGCAATAGTTAGCCGACAAACGCACGTGTATGACAAATGACAAGTTGCTACTGTATTGCTAGATGTGAAATGTGTCTTCTGTACCATCTACACCTCTAATGTAACACCATGTCCATGGTACGTCAGTATACGTCACTTTCAGCTTACCAACACGGTAATGGCATTGATATAACTGACACGACGACGTGAGAAAACGTGAGCGATTGAAGACAACAAATAAACCCTTACAATATAGTACGCCTGTGTATATAGAAACACAATTACTACATGTACCCCGCTTCATACCTCTCGCGAGGGTAACCATTTAACCCCATCTCTTTAATGTAACACATGGAAGCGTGATTTTTGCAATCGGTTATCCGGCGTGTTTGATATGTTAGCGATATAAAACTGTCAAGACATTATTAATAAAGAACATACACATGCATAACTTGGTTATTTTACCGTGTCAATGTGTATATCGGACATTTACATGTATATCTTGTAAATTTGAAAGCTTCATTTCGTTATGTTGATTGTTGAACAACAGCAAGAGAAAATATAGCTTCCATGGGAAAATGATTTTCCTGTTCTATTACATCAAGGATTATTTGTTTAAAGGTATAAAATATACAGTTTACTCAATGTTGACCTACATGCAACAGGTTTGGGTATGCACTTCGGTTGCTCACATTTTCTGAATGTGTCAAATTGTAGCCGTAGATAACATGGAATGATTGTAGCTACTGTGTATACAGTAACAGAAACTGATAAACTGAAGGGTTCGTGGAATAAGAAGTAGCGACACAGATGGACATACAGTGGAACCTCTCTAACCCGGACACCGAGAACGAATTTGTTTGCTTAATTAGATTGGTTTCACTGACATTTATGTATAATGTTAATGCCTGTTCATGATTGTAAAGCACGCCAAAATGTCTTGGGGGCGCTCACATTCGAGAAATACAGTGGAACGTGCATAAACCGGACAGCGTGGGAGTCGCCTGAGAGGTTGCACTGTAGTATGGTTGAATGTACCAACATGGCCGCTGTCACACTTACCAGTATGCAACAGTGGAGATTCCGCTTCCTTTCCACTTTCTTTGGTACAATTGCTACTAAAACTATACAGTTTATTGCAGTACCAAAGAAAGTCAAATCCCTGTGAAAACTTAATAGTATGATTCTCAACTATTCTTTAGAGACATCTGGGGGCCGTTTCACTAAACTTCGTACCACGAAAATGTTCGTAAGTGCAAAATTATGATAGTCTGTAAATTTCACATTAACACTGTTTTCTTGTAAACAAATATTGCATTTACATTTATTGAGCATAGGCTGCATATGCAGCCTATTCTCAATAAATGTAAATCCATCAATTGAAATTTCCAGACGGTCCTAAATTTGCACTTACGAACATTTTAGTCGTACGAAGTTTAGTGAAACGGGTCCCAGAATGGTTGCTTTAGCTCAATAACGGGTGGACCCTGATCATATTGTAAACATGCAGTGATAATGCTCACAGTGTAGTGAGAAGTGGTGCATGGTAACATATGAGACACGCCATGACATTTTGTACCTTCAGACATCTGCGTAATTTCATAAAATACGTTTACAAACAAGAGCTGTAGGAGAACAGCATAGCTCGACTACGAGGGTTGTCGATGTACACATAGCTTGACAAAGAAGGTGGCTGCGGCCTGCATAAAAACCTTATCGAAGGTTGACTAAAAACTTTAACCAAGGGAAACTAGAAATGTGGCCTGTCGGCACACGAATACCCCCACTGGCAGCCAAAGAAAATGAGGCATTTTTGATTATAAGCCATTTAGCCGAGCGTTAAGGTTTCAAACGCATCAAGTCTGTGACCTTGACCCTGGGCATAGTGTGATAATCCATGCATCGGTGTAGAAGTATAGAGCGGAAGGGAATTTCAATAGGTTTGACCTTTGACCTTCAACTATGACCTTGAACTTGGACGTAGGTGCGTGGTTATTGATCGAGACACA